>VWZE01016086.1:152899-163436 GCA_013396675.1 Eubucco bourcierii
TTCAGTTCAATAATCACCTTGTCACTGGTCTCTCTGTTATCAGCACTTGTGATGATTTTTTGGAGAGAGCAGCAGTGCTTCTTTTTGCTCAGCCATATAATATGAGTTTATATCACTGGCTCAAGATAATGGAAGGGTAATCCCCTTCCATCCTTCAGTAGATACACTCCCATTTATGTGTCTGTTCCTGCCACAATCCATATCCTCCAGTACAATACTCCACCTCTCTTTAGGAGTGTTGTTAATTTCCTCTGTGTTTCCTTTTTTTGCAGCTCATTTGGGTTCTACAACTCTCCTTGGTTTTTAGGTCTCTCTCTATATGTGTGCGTGTATATGTGTTCCTTTTGTCATTTATATCAATGTTTCTACTTAGAATGGTATGCACTTCTTGTTTCTCAGGAATATATTTTTCTTCTGCCTTTCAAGTATTCCCCTGCAAGCTCTCAATTTGATGCTGAGAGCTTTAGTCTTGGTATTCCAATGTTCTTAAGAATATTCTCAACTTGTGTGCTTAAAACTTAACAGTTTAACACTAATGGTTTTCACAATTCAGGGTGGATGGTACCTTTTAGGGAGGGTAAAAGCCTGAATATGAAGGTTTATACAGTTCTTGAAATCTTTAGAGAATGTTAAGCATATACATGTTATAAATACATGCTGAAGTGTTTTCCTGAGTTGAGATGTTTTACCTTGATTTTAATTTTATCCAACAAGAAACATTTTTTTTTTTATTTATTTTTTATTTTTCTAAGTACCTACAGTAACTGACCAGGAAAAGATACAGTGCTTTCACAGATAATTGGGAGGTGGTGTAGCAGAAGCTCACTTTATTTTCTCATTAACCAGGCATCTATTCTTCGTTCTCAGGTTTTGTAGGAAAGCTTTTCCTGCTGATCATATACAAGTGTAACCTATACTTTACACAGAATTGTTAGCTGAGCTTTAGTTAGAACATTATCTCCAGTATCTGAAGGGGGCCTACAGGAAGGCTGGGGAAGGATTATTTACAAGGTCCTGCAACGACAGGACAAGGGGCAATGGGTTTAAACTGGCAGAGGGGAGATTTAGACTGGATGTCAGGAGGAAGTTCTTTACAGTAAGGGTGGTGAGGCACTGGAACAAGTTGCCCAGGGAGGTTGTGGCTGCTCCCTCCCTGGATGAGGCCTTGAGTAACCTGTACTAGTGGGAAGTGTCCCTACCTATGGCAGGGGGTTGGAACTAGATGATCCTTGAGGTCCCTTCCAACCTTACCATTCTATGATTCTGTGATTCTATGACTATATTATTGTTGGATGCTATTCCTGAACTGCTTTTGTTCAAGTGTGTGTATGTATCTATCTTCAGTGAAAAAAGAGACTGTTTGAAAAAAAAAGGGACCAAACCTATAAAACTAATACCTAAAATGTGATTTTAAAAGTATTTTTGGGCTATTATATTATCTACATTGTCTATATACAATTTTTGCTACCCCCTCCCATTTTAAAAGATATTCTGCTACACTTCCCTTAAAATATTTGTTTGAGCTGCAGAAAAAAAAAATCAAAGTAAGTGGGTGCTATTGTGCTAGAATTCATGAAAAATACAAGTTGCAGAATCCTCTCAAAATATTTCTGCTTGATTTGCTTTGAAAAGCTTGCTTGTCTGAGTAGAATGACTGAGAAATGGTATTGTACAGAAAAAAAAACCATCCTATTTTGAATGCCTAAAATTTTTGAAGTTATTTTTGAATAGATTGATTCATATTCAGATTAGCTTCCTGCCAGATGGAGGGAATTTACAGCAAATCAGTTTTTTGGCAGGAGAAAAATAAAAAATGAACAACATCTGCTTATTTATAAAAGTTGTCCTATTCTTCCTCTGGATTTGTGAGGCACGTATTACCTATCCAAAGAAAGTTTTATTAGGAATAAATTGTGGACTCTTGAAGCTTTCAGGGGTGAGGTGGTGTTTGTGTTTGCAAAGAGACTGACAACAAAACACGTTTATACAGTGTCAGCAGCACCTTTGCATAAACAGCTGTTGATGTTCAGTGTCTAGGTATCCATTCAGTTTCTCTTCCAACAATGGAACTTGATGCAGGGAAAGCTTCACAATTGCCAGGAGTAGTTACAGGCTGTGATCTTGCAGACAGATCTATGTAGGCAAAAATCATCAAAGTAAAACATTCCACATTCACAAAGAAGGAAGGCTCCTGAGTATGCAAAATCCTAGTAGCTTCTTTGTGACCCATAAATATCAAATTGTTCTATGGTCCTATGAATATTTCTGTTTGTAAGTTGGTATTTTGCTTTAGGAATGGGATACTGGAATGCTCAGATATTAGATCAATGTATTTGGCTTACAGAATCACAGAATAATAGGGATTAAAAGGGACCTCTGGAGATCATCTAATTCAATCCTCCTGTTAAAGCAGGTTCACCCAGATCATGTTGCACAGGAACGTGTCCAGATGGGTTTTGAAAGTCTCCAGAACAAAACCTCTCTCAACAAGGCTGTTTCAGTGCTCTGTCACCCTCACAGGAGAGAAGTTTTTCCTTATATTTAGGTGAAATTCCTGCATTCTAGTTTCTACCCATTTCCATCTGTCCCATCACTGGACATCACTGAAAAAAGTCCTGCTTAATCCTCTTTACAGCTGCCCTTAACACCTTAATACTCAGGCTATGCACAAGTTTTTAATGAGCAGCTTGTTTATACAAGGACATGGAAGTGTTGGAGCGGGTCCAGAGGAGGACCACAAAGATGATCAGAGGGCTGGAGCAGCTCTGTTCTGAGGACAGGCTGAGAGAGTTGGGGTTCTTCAGCCTGGAGAAGAGGAGGCTTTGAGAGGACCTGATAGTAGCCTTCCAGTATCTGAAGGGGGCCTACAGGAAGGTTGGGGAAGGATTATTTACAAGGTCCTGCAACGACAGGACAAGAGGCAATGGGTTTGAACTGGAAGAGGGGAGATTTAGACTGGATGTTAGGAGGAAGTTGTTTGCAGTGAGGGTGGTGAGGCACTGGCACAGGTTGCCCAGGGAGGTTGTTGATGCTCCCTCCCTGGAGGTGTTCAAGGCCAGATTGGATGAGGCCTTGAGTGAGCTGTGCTATAGGGAGGTGTCCCTGCCTATGGCAGGGGGTTGGAACTAGATGATCCTTGAGGTCCCTTACCATTCTATGATTCTATACTATTGACTCTCTTAAAGTACATGAACAGGGAAACCTCAGGCCCTGGCAGTGTCATTGGTGCCCAAAATATTGGCTTAAGACTTCTCAAGTCAGGTTAGATAACCAAAGCAAAAATTGACAGCAAGCTTCCGGTATGAATGGCTAACCCAACAATTCTTCAGTAACTATAACTCAGGATTTGCAGTAGCTGAAAACCACAACCATTCAGAGGGCACAGTCACTGGCATTTAAACTAAAAGAGTACCTGTCTGAATGGTCTGTCAGAAGTTCTTTTTTCTGAATTTCTTTACAGTGGTAAAAGCAAATGGAGAGATTTTTAAGTTAAATTTACAATCTTCTTGCCATCTAGCTACTTTTTTAAACCTTTATTTGCTTTTTTTCAGACTTTCTCTCCTACTTGAAAGGGAAAGAATGAGCAAAACCAAATTGTTTTCAGGCATGATGAAAATGGAACAAAGCAAACTGCTTTTTCATGAGCTTTAAAAAAAGGTTTTATTTTTGAATGTTTGATGAACCACGTTGCTGGGGATTGATTGGCAAACACCAGGAAGAATCCTTTGTTATCCATTCTTGACATATGGGTTGGTTAGACTCTCTGATGAACCTCTACAATTTTGTTCACAGCATCTGCTAATGGCATTTTATTAAATATTCTATAGGATAAGTGAAGGAGTACTTTGAACCCTGAACTTTCACTGTATATTTACTTACTCTCTGAATCGTCCTAGAGAAAATTTGATGAAGGGAGACTGCAGAAAGCTTCTTGCATGTTTGAGTAAATCCTTTTTGAAGAAGGTCTGAAAATGTGTAAAGGTAATCAATAGGTACTCATGTTTATTTTCTTGTGGGAGAGGAGAATCATAGAATGTTAAGGTTGGAAGGGACTTCAAGGATCATCTAGTTCCAACCCTTGAAGTAGTTTCTAGTATTAGGAAAGGAAAGGAACTGAAGCTAGAAAGGAAATGGGAGCTTGAGGCTAGAAAGGAAATGGGAGCTTGAGGCTAGAAAGGAAATGGGAGCTTGAGGCTAGAAAGGAAATGGGAGCTTGAGGCTAGAAAGGAAATGGGAGCTTGAGGCTAGAAAGGAAATGGGAGCTTGAGGCTAGAAAGGAAATGGGAGCTTGAGGCTAGAAAGGAAATGGGAGCTTGAGGCTAGAAAGGAAATGGGAGCTTGAGGCTAGAAAGGAAATGGGAGCTTGAGGCTAGAAAGGAAATACTTTTCAGTTCAAAATACACTTAAAAAGATGTGGGTGTGGTTTTTTTGGTGGTGTATATTTAAAATGGAAAATCAAAATGTTTCATTTTGAAATGACCTGTCTCTGGCTTCAGCAAGAATGGTTTAACTAAAGGCAAACCCACTCAGTATTCCTTTTGAGTTTTCTTTGTTTTCTTTCAAACAGTAAGTATCTGTAACAATAAAATTCACTGAAGTTACAATAGTAAAATGCTGAGGGGGGAAAAAACCTTATTTATTTAACAGTATTGGAAAACCTTTAGGTAAAAAATGTCACTTTTTTGTTCCCTGCAATTTTTTTCTTCTCTCTAGATGTTCATTGAAAGAATAAGCATACAATAAATAGATACATAAGAGACAGAATAAAATTGCTGAAAAGTATTCTAATCTTACTTTCTTAATTTGCCTTAAGAAAGGGAAAGCTTTCACCATGCATTTTGTCACAATTTATATTTAAAATAAGAAGGAAATCAGTTCACTCTTAGGAGCCATAGACAATTATCAAATGGCAACAATAATAATAGTAACAGCAAAACAGTTTTTTGTCCTACCACAGCCCCAAAGTATTATTTAGTAACATAAATGGATTAAGCTCATTAACAAGAGCATGGTGAACAGTGCAAAACACAGCTATAGATATTCATGTGAAAGTTAAGTGAACTCATTTCAGGTGTCTCTGTGTTGCTCCATGAGTTCTCTTGCACTGAGTGAGCTTTTGTCAGAGTAAATACAGGAATAAAATGTTATAGCTAAATACTTTTATAGTTATGGAAAACTTCCATTTGTTTTCCATCAGAAGTTCCTGCAGGAATCTGCTTAGACCCATGTATATCTAATCACATAACAGCTGCCTGCTTAGGATAGTTGATGTCTAATTTGAAAGAATCCACACACCACCACCTGTGGTAAATAATCTCATAAGAGAACACAGAAGACAGATGCCAGAAACCAAATGATCTGTAAGGTCTGATGTCATCTGAGTCACTTTGAACAGGGAGTTGTTTTTCTTTGCATTGTTCTTTTCCGTGTGTCTTCAGGGTAGTAGCAGCAGGGAGACTTAATCAAAAGAAATGTTGCTACTAGGTGCAACAGAGACATGGTATTACAACAGAAAACAATTCATTTAATTGAGAGAAACTTTCTACTGGTCTTAACTTGTTCATGGTTGTGAAAGTTTTCTATAACTGTAAAGCTTCATTAAGCTTTCTACATTATGGTGAACTACTTAAACTTTATCTTCACAATGTTTCTATTTTCAAAGGGTACAATAAAACTGTGAAAATCACAAAATGAAGTGATTGTGAACCATGCAAGTGATCTTGCTCAGGAAGAAAATATATCAATGAAATGATTGATTTTCTTTATTTTTCTTTATCAGAATGGAATTTTTTTAAGTGTAAGAAAACTTCTGTAGAAAGTCATAGAATCATAGAATGGTAAGGTTGGAAGGGACCTCAAGGATCAGCTAGTTCCAACCCCCTGCCATAGACAGGGACACTTCCCACTAGCACGGGGCACTCAAGGCCTCATCCAACCTGGCCTTGAACACTTCCAGGGAGGGAGCAGCCACAACCTCCCTGGGCAACCTGTGCCAGTGTCTCAACACCCTCACTGCAAACAACTTCCTCCTGACATCCAGTCTAAATCTCCCCTCTGCCAGTTCAAACCCATTGCCCCTTGTCCTGGCATTGCAAGACCTTGTCAATAGTCCCTCCCCAGCCTTCCTGTAGGCCCCCTTCAGATACTGGAAGGCTACTATCAGGTCTCCTCGAAGCTTTCTCTTCTCCAGGCTACAGAACCTCAACTCTCTCAGTCTGTCCTCATAGCAGAGCTGCTGCAGCCTTCTGAGCATCTTTGTGACCCTCCTCTGGACCTGCTCCAACACTTCCATGTCCTTCCTGTGCTGAGGGCTCCAGAATTGCACACAGGACTGCAGGTGGGCTCTGAGAAGAGCAGGGCAGAAAAGTCAATCAGTAGCTTGTTTCCGTGCTCTTTTCCCAAGGACAGAGTATTTGATCTTTGAAGGACTCTTTAATTTCATGTCTTAAAATTATTTTAAAACACTGCTATTCCCTCCACTGTTAATAGCTTTATGAACTTATTTTTAATACAGAGTCATTGTTGGGATACTTTTTTTGAAAAAAATATTGTAAGATTTTGCAGTGTCTGTACTTATTCCTGATCAAAGATAAAGAAAAGTGTGGAAAAGGTAGGTACAAAACCAACCAACCAACCAAAAAACCAAAATGCCTTAACTGATCAAAAAGATGTCCTGTGAACATCAAGGCATAGATATAGCTGTTACACATCTAATTAGAGGAGCAGTTTGGCTCCCTCAGTGCCTAGGTTTAGTGGCTCACTGGGTGTTTTCTGCTGGAGGGAAATGGTGAGACATAGTGATGCCCTCTTTAATTTCAGCCTCTCATATTGAAGTGTGTTTTGGGTTTTTTTTTAATATTGTTTTTTGACACACAGAAATTTTCTTCAACAAAGTTTAGCATTCAGAAATACAAGATCACATCATGCCCACAACAATCTAAGTCCACATTAGAAAACTCCTAATTGTTGAAACAATTTATGATAATTTTACATCTTTGTACAGGGAAGCTGTGTGGTGATTTGGGAGTTCCCAGCCCCCTACACTTTGTAAAATGATCCAAACTAGAACTCAGTTGGCTGGAAGCTAAGGACTGAAGCTCTAATTACAACTCAGCACAATGTACAAGCAGAGATATACACTCTAGACAGGAATAGTTACAGAAATAGACAACTTAAAGGTAATACAGAAACACAACTCCCCTCTCAGAAATCACAGACCCAAGGAGGGACTCCCAACCACACTTCCACCTTCTCCCCACCCCTATACCTTACCCCAAGGTTTGCCTTATGTGCAAGGTGAGTTTGGAGGGTCAACCAGGTGAGTTAGAAGAAAAGTAGTTAGTGAGATTAATTGGTAGAGAGAAGCCAGAAGCTAGACCACTCGAGATGCTGTGCCCCAGAGACTGACTGTGTTATCTACCTTTTGAGTTCTTTTCTTAAACATCTCAGCAAGCCTATGAGTGAAGCAGACATCACCATGTTTTCCTTTTTACAGCCTATAATACAGTTTTCTCTATTAAAATATTCCAATTAGCCTCAAACCAGCACAAAGTTGTTCATGTCCAGCAGTGGTTTATATAGCTGGGAAGGAATATTAGCAAAAGAACACCAAACCTTCAGAAGCAGTTAAAAGTCAGATATTTTAAACAGCTACCTCTCCTGTTCTGCATTCTTCAGCACTTGAACTCAAGAGACACAGAAATCACCATTAATGTAAGAAAAGCTACAGTCTTGCTTTAGAGAGATGTTGAGGCATCGTCATCTGAGCCTCACAGTACACTTACAGCACAGCAGTAAGCACTGACATCAATCTTCCAACTGCAGTGTGACTTCAAAGGTCCTCAAGAGAACCCTGTAAAATCTGAAGGGACAGTTGGTATCACTTTTCCACAATCTCCTCTGTGTATGCCATTAGGATGGTGAATTCATAAGTCTCTTTGAAAGAATCTGCTATGGGAGTGAAACTGCTTTTTCACCTGGTGAAAAAGACCTTTCCCACAGTACATACAGTTCCATTACTTGCTTTGAAGATAAACCTGGTGGAAGAGGTTGATTTATGCCCTGCCTCTATCAGATATGCAGAGAGCTTGTGCATCTTCCCTCTGAACATTTTGAGCAACAGACAGTGTTTTCTTTATTATTGCAATGTTACATGAGTATTGCAAAACACATTGCCAGTAATAAAATCTTAAAAGCTTGCCAAAATCCTTAGGTTCTATACACTTTTTATTAGACTGAAGAAGTGCTGCATGTTCATCACCAGCTGTTTTTCCAAATGTAGTAATGCACTATAGAGGCACAGTGCTGAATCCAGTAAGTGCATTGAAAAGATAATGCTTGCCTTGTGAAGAATCACAGATTGGAATAAACATTTTCCATTGAATTATAGGTTCCAACCTCTATTACTTTAAGAATCTTTCATGGTAATTTATGGAGTTATTCACAGGCAAATATCCTTATACATAATTACTTTTCATTTGATAATAAACAGGGGAAGCAAAGCCAATATGGTCCAAGTCTTGCATGCATATAAGCCAGCTGGTAAATACACATTACTCTGGGAATAACTGCTTCCCCATGAGTTTAGGAACAGTTTATCTGTAATGCCACTTCCAGAAGAAGAAATTCTTTCCTCTGGATGACTGGTGTGCAATCCTGCAAGAAAGTGCATATTTGGGGACCAGTGCTTTCAGATACGACAGCACAGTGATGGCAGCACTGTCCCTGTGTCACTAGGTAGAGAAATGAGCAGCAACATTTCTACTCTGCTGCTCACCCAGCCAGGTTTTATGCCATCAGTAAATGATGAAGTTCTTCTGCTCATTTCCTGTCTTATTTACTGGAGGAAAATTAAAGTACAAGCTTTCACTTTTACATGTGCTGGTAGAGAAGATCCTAGTCACAAAGGCTAGGGGAAAAAAGAGGGTCCTTTCCAGCAATAGCAGGAAGGAGTTCCTGTGAAGCTATCCTCTGAGACCTTTTCTTTGATTACTCCATTTCTAGATGGATCTTGTTCTTTCTGAAAATGTAGCACCTGAGTCTCCCAAAAAAGTCTGGATTCTTATGCTTTTTCACTGGCCTTTAAGCTGACTTTCCTTTTTTTCTAGGTCCTGTTGTGCTTGCTAGTGAGGTAGAATTCTTAAATATTGTGATGGTTTGGGAGTTCCCTGCCCCCCACACTTTGTGAAATGACCTAGACTAGAACTCAGTCAGCTGGAAGGAGTGAAGCTCTTTTTACAGCTTAGCACAATGTACAAGCAGAGATATACACAATAGACAGGAATAGTTACAGAAACATACAAGTTAAAGGTAATACAGAAACACAACTCCCCTCCCAGAAATCGGAGACCCCAGGAGGGGCTCCCAACCACCCTTCCACCTTCTCCCCACCCCTGTACCTTCCCCCAAGGTTTGCCTTTATATGCAAGGTGAGCTTGGAGGATCGGCCAGGGGGGGTTAGAAGAAAAGTGGTGAGTGAGGTAATCGGCAAAGAGAAGCCAGAAGCTAGACAGCCTGAGGCGCTGTGCCCCTACAGACAGACTGCCTTATCTATGCTTTGTGTTCTTCTTTTAAACATCTCAGCAAGCCTATGAGTGAAGTAGACATCACCATATTTTCCTTTCACAGCCTATAGCGCAATTTTCTCTATTAAAATACTCCAATTAACCTCAAACCAGCACAAACATAAAAACAGATTCCTGTGTGAGAAGGAAGGAGCTGGAAATTATGAGACTAATGTAGGAAATTGAGACTAATGTAGTAGTATTTTCAGAATCTGGAGAAATTAAGTGATAGGTTGACTAAATTGTGCGTATGGATAGTTCTCTATCTCTTATTTTTGTACCTTACAACACTTTTGCTTCCCGTTTACATTTTTCTTCCTTTTTGTGTCCTTTCTATTTTTCTGATAGCCTCTGTACTTTCCTGTGCAGTTTACACTTTGGTTGAATTCTGCGTGGTGCTGAAGTAACTAAGGGCAATGTACTTTTTTAGATTATCTGAGCTAAGGGCTGATAAAATGAGAACATGTGCAGGCAATGTATTTTCTGTTACTAAAACACTGTGTAAAATTGGTTCTTGGAAAAATCAAAGAAACTTCACTGATAGTTCTTTATCACTGAAATGTTTAAAAAACCCAAAACAATAAAACCCAATAAAATGACAACAAAAACCAACCCCCAAACACCTCAAACAAGGCAATTTCAGAAACACTTCAAACAGGTAATGGATTATCTTGCCAGTTGTTTGGACATCATGGAATCATAGAGTAGAGAACCATTCTGTCTTGCCAGAAGTCATTGCCTAATTCTGTATTCTGTACACATATCTACTGATGTTTGAATCTAAAGTCAGCTGATGTTGACTTCAGTGTAGCTTCAAAGAATGTGATTTCTCAACTGTGTTGAATCTGACTTAGCTGCTGTGTTGCCCATTTGGTTTTTTGTGGCACCTGTGTGTGCTATAGTTGTCAACTTTTGTTGTTTCATGTTAGTGGCAATTTATTGGCTACAGGCTATTCAGGAAGGACAGGCAGGGG
>VWZE01016089.1:0-20581 GCA_013396675.1 Eubucco bourcierii
TTACCCATAAACTCTCTGTTTCTGCACTGGGCATCCTTCCAGTTTTGATTTTACCTTCATGAGTTCTTCAATACTTTTCATCATCCATTCTAGTAGATGTCCCAGAGCTGGTCTCATATAATTCAGAACATTTCAAACTGTTGAAAAGTTTTCTTAATCCTTTTGAGGATTAAGAAAATAGTAAGATCAGTGTGTGGGGACATGAAGACCAAGAGAAAGGAGACCCAGGAAAACAAGAGGCTGCTCTACAGCTGTGCTATTTTGTGCCACTTGCAGAGTCACCTGTGGAGGGAGAGTGTAGGACATAGGTATGGATGGAGGGCAGTGTGTCCAGCTTCTTGTGTGCAGACCTGTGCATATCAGTACTTAAATATGATTTGCTTTAACAGACTTGTAAGAAATCCCTAAGAAAACACAGCATGGCTCCTTTCCAAAGAGCAGGCATTTGCTGAGTTGTCCAAGACAAGTCTGATTTTCCACAGTGCTGTGTGCAGCCGTCTAGCTGTGTGTTGGTAAAAAATGGAAATAAATTGCTTGCCTTCATAAAGTACTGGGGAATGAAAAGGTAAGCATCTTTTGACTTATGAATTAGTACCAAGATAGGGAACAGCCACATTAAGAATGATAAAAATCAGATGGAAAACTAGATCTTACTGAGACTTTTTTTTTTTTTTTTTTAATGAGTTCACTTACTGTTGCTTTAACCAAGAGGAGTTCTAATCAGTCACTATTACATTATTGTTTAATAGGTGTGATCAATACCATCTGCTCCTCCTTTAAATGCTAATGAACACTTCAATACAACAGATGGGGACAGACAGTACATCGCAGATTAAAACTAGTCACAGCTTTGCTTACAAACAGCAGAGGAATCCTGATGGACATCTTGACGGTCAACCACAGGCAACTGATAAATCTTGAATTGCCACCACTGGCCACAATGCCTGATGGGTAGGGCCTTGTTTTCAAGCTTGTACAACCAGACCACAATCCTCGTCACTTTGGAAGAGAAATGTACTCTTCCAAATTCTTGCAATTTCATTCAAGGATTTGTGCACGCCCAACTGTGAAACAAGATCTCATCTCCTGAGATGTATATCCAAATTTTAAACCCAAGCACATTTCTAGCAAATGCTGGCTGGCATGGTTGATATCAGCTAGTATCCTCCAGCCCATGTGGAACATGGCAAGAAATGTTAGGGAAGGATTCCCAATCTAGACATAATTCTAGTCTCCCACTAAGTTGTGATGAGAAACATCCAGTGGTGGCTTGTCTGCATGCCCCAATTTCGTTGTCAGGTTCAGTAATCCAGGCCCAGAAAATGGGTTACTGATGAACTTTCAAATGGTTTGAAGCCACGAGAATGCAGCATGCTTTGCTACCACAGAGCGTCATGTGAAGCTCCATTTGCTTCCAGGTAAATCTTACTACTATTTTATCTGCTTTTAACTTGTCACAGTAGAAGGTGCTTAAATTACAAAGATTCAGTTCCTGACATATAGTATCAGTTGAGTCCTGCTCCACTGGTTTTGGTGAATCTTGTCATGAATTCATTAAATGTGAATCCCAGTTCATTTTGGTGGGGGAAGCCCACCATAGGGCTCCACCCTCACTAGTGGTGGTGGAAATCAGAGGGAAAATAATTACATGTACCCCCAGGAGTGGTCTTTGTGTGGAGCCAGGAATTTACATGTCTTTTTGAATGTTCCTATGGTGATGGGGGTCACTGAAGAGGTGATGTGCCAGCAGCTCCTCCAGCATCATTCACAATTGCATGCCAGCAGGCTCTGTTTGGCACGGATGGTATGTAGCACCTTGTTCAAAGGTTTTTCTAATTCACAGTTTCTTGGCTTTCAGAGGGTACCAAGTGTTGCTTTTGGGTTCATCATCTTTTATCTCTTCCTTTCTTTTCCCTTACTCCGTGTATCTTGGGAAAGCCTAACTTGGTTTTTCCCCTCCTCTTTTTTTCTTTTTAATTGTGTGAAATCAACTTGGAGTGAAAAGGCCAAGAACAAACATTCTGATGACAAGTGAGTCTACAGCTGTGTCTTTGTTCTCAGTGGAGCTAAAGACCACATTAATCAGAAACGTTGCTGACCTTGTCTTTATTACCTGAAGACTGAAAGACAAAAGCAACACAGTCTGACCACATTTAAAAATTCAATTAAAAAATGCCTGCTGCCCAGAGGTAAACATTATCATAGACCTCGGTGGGGTTATATATAACTATAATAAAAGCAATGCCTTTTTCTCCCTCTAGTTTTTCTCTCAAAAGAATAATGCCTAGGTTTTGCTTCTCCTTATTTCAACAACTGTGTATGTGACAGACTGTGCTCAGTGGTGTCAAGTAGCTAGGGTTGGGGCTTTTAGTAAAGACCAAGGTGAGAAATTTCTGACAGGGGCTGGCAAGCTGGAAGTGGAGAAGTGAAGTTACTGGAGCTGACCTGAAGAAAAATCACCCTGTGGCCCTGTTTTTTCAGGCTGTGTTGATCTGGTAAAAATACAACTTCTTCATATAGTCCTAGGAGAAGCAGACTGAGCATAAGATGTGGAGACCCTGCTCAGAGCTGGACTTGGTGCCTGGAGACATATGTGAGGTAAGGGGAGATCGAGCAGCACAATTTCCTCCCTAAGAATGAAATAGAGAGCCTTTCGTTATGGCACCCAGCTATGCCATACTGATTTTATTATTGAAGTATTACGCAAATCAGTGGCTATCAGGTCAGCCGAGCACATGAACGGCCAAACAAAGGGAGTTAAAAACAATAAGTCTCTCCGCACTGTGATAGGAGGTGGAACAAGCAGTCCCCAGTGACCGGTGAGAGACATGGCTTTCCGGCTTCGAGGTGGAGAGTTAAATCGGAGCATTAAATAGGAGCGGGCGGTACCTTCTCTAAGTTGAACGGTTTGTTAAATAAAGAGGCAGATTTCTCGCTCAGAACGTCCTCCGGCCCCGCCAGCTCCCCCTGGGCCTCTCCTTCGCCAACTTGCCGGTGATCTGCCTGTGGGGCTTTTTCGCATGCTGCACCTTTATCCAGCCCCCCTCGCTGACTCTGCTCTCCGCTTCACTCCTCGGGGGCTCGCTCTCGCCCTGCGGGGGCATGCCTGGAATGGCCTTGGGCTGGAGGGGGCTACGGGGGTACCTGCGGTGTTGGGAGGCCGAGGTGCCCACTGGCGAGGAAGTCCTGCAGGCTCTGCCCGAGTGCCGGGGAGGCACTGGAGAGCTTGTTCCGCTGCGCCGCCCGTCCGAGGAGCTGCGGGAGTTAGCGCTGTGAGAGGCGTTTCTGCCTTTGCCGGCAGACCTGTGCCTCTCCGAAGGGGTGTCAGAAGCCGTGCTGGAAGTGCTGCTGCCTTTCGAGTTAATATGCAGATTCGAGAGGTTTCTCATCAAACTGTGTGAGAGGGGAGAGGAGTTTCTGGTGTGGCTGATCGATGTGAACTGGTAGGTGACAGGACCGCGCGTCCTCCTCACAGCAGCAGCATAGGTGTCCTGGCTACGAAGGTAGGGCAGGTAGTGGGTGACGGTGGTTGGGCTGTGGGGGTGGCCATGCTGAAGAGAAATGGCTTTTGCTATTTGGTTCATCCGCAGCGTCTCCATCCACTGACTGTCGATACCTGGCAGGAAAACCGAAATGGAGTCAGATCTCTGTGAAGCACTGGAAAACCACTCTCTGATTTACCAAAGGTTTGAGTGGGGCTAAGTACCAGAACTTCTCTCAGAAGAACCTCAGTATATCTCAAGCTAGTCTTGCAGTAAATACTCCTAGGTTTGAGTATGCTCAGTACTATAGTTGAACATAGTGTTGGGCTTTTAAAATAAGAAGTGACACAAGTATTACTGATGTCAGTGCAGATTATGTAGCCTAGACTAGAAGACACTCACTGAATCATTAATTTAGCTGATCAGGTGGCTTCCCACCCTCAAGTGCCTTCCAGAGTATTTAACCCTGGGATACTTTTGGCTGCTTTAGTAGGTTTCTCCACAGCTTTCATTGCAAAAGAGCTTGGAGATCTCCAGAGCAGGTATGGAGATGGTGCCTCGAGGTGCTGGCACCACTGCAGCATCACCTTCCACCTACATGTCTCCCAGCCAGCGTGGCCACGCCATTTGCAGCTGAGTGCAGAGACACAGGTAGTGCTACTTCATGGGTAGAGCGGGGACCAGGAATCTTTCTTATCCAAGGCTACAGCTTTGACTGAAAACCCATGAAGAGCAGCTTACATAATTTTGCTGTACAGACATTTGAATGATTTGTCCTTAAAGACTACTAATCTCATTCCAACATGAAAGCATAACACTGACAACCTGAAGCAGCATAAACACAACCAAAAATGTTACTATCTTCTACAGAGGACTCCATCTCCTCTTTTGCCTTTTGATGGTTTTCCAGAGAAATACTCCCTACACTGTGGGAACTGTGTCTCTTGCTGCAGCACTGCATCAGCTGTGGGGTTTTGTGGGAGCTGGGTACTGGCTCTATCCTTGTTAGGATTACTGCTGTTAAGATGTAACGGATGGTCTCTTACATTCTTCCTTTCCCCAGACTTTGCTTGAATCCCAAGAGATTTAAATAATTTCAACTTAATGTCAAATATGTCAAAAGGAAACTATCTTTCCTGCCAAAGTGCAAGTGTGACACCACCACAGCAGATAGCTGTGCTGCACTGAAAGATGAACCTCCTTTCACAGATAGATAAGAATTGCCTCTTTGCTCTTTAACCTTTTTGAAAACCATGGTTTCAAAAGGAACATGCATGCTGAAATGTACTTGCTCAACAGTATCACCTCTGCCATTCCCCCATGCCCTCCTAACTGAGGCTGTGCATGTAAAACAGAGATCTCATCAACCTGAAAGTAAAAGGCTCTAGACCTGAGTTGGAGTCTTCATTTGTTTTCAGTTCTTAGGTGGCTATCACATGATCTGTGGTACTAGTGCTGATGCTGTCCTGAACAGGGAGGGAGTGCTCCCTTCAGCACCTTCAATCTGTTCAGTCACTACACTTTATAGCTAGCTGCACTTTCCAGCCCAGACCAATTGTTCGGGAGGTACCTCCCAGTATGCTCTACAGGACTGCTTCTCACCTCTTGTGAGCTGGGGGGTTTCTCCCTCAAGTGGTCTCCGAACCACCAACGCTGTACCCTGAATGAAATGCTCTGTGTTGTAGGCCATAGAGGTAGTACCTTCACTGCTGGTTATTTTAACCTCAGACAGGTATTACCCTTACCTTTATGCCTGGATTTGGTGGTGTTTTAAACCTGGGGTAGGTGGTCTGGTAAAGAAGACAGACAGAAGGTTTGCTAGAGCTGAGGCACAGCTTTCACGCTGGCTGTTAACCCACCTCCTCTGAACTGTGCCTATTCACTTGGGTGCTGACAATACGTGTAACTTCTCCAAGTGCCAGAGGGACAGACAAGCTCTCCCACCGCTCACTGCAAAAAAATGAAAGCTGCTCGGCTTACTGCGGCAGAGCCAACCTGTGAAGATACAACACCACACTTTGGTATGGCTGTATAGCTTATCACCCCAAAATCAGGGCAACTTCCATCAGCAGAGCTAATCTACAGTGAAGATGCATCTTTTAGGACACGCTCTTGGTCATATCTGCATTGCAAAACAAGGTTGTGTTGCAAACACATCACAATTTTTAAGGAATAAGAACACCCATTTTAGATGTCTGTAGCTAGTCTAAATCCAGCACCTCTCAGTTCATGAGGCCATTCTTCTGTATTTGCCAGTAGTGTTGAAAATCAAAGAAGTTCATCCTCTGCTGACTGGTATTTTGTTCCAGCTCCTGTGCTGCCATTCAGCTGTCTCATCCCAAACATTTTTGCAGCTTTACTGTCAACTCAATCAGGAAAACAGCTTTGGCTAACAAACACCTTTACTAAAAGGAACAGCAGATCTTATAGGCAGAACTGTGCTACTGTCAACTGATCTGAATTTGACTACGTTAGCAGCATACTTTAGTTAGGCAATGAAGGCTGCAGCATAGAGCCCTCTGTGTTATTAAATGTATCTCACTGAACAAGTCAAGCCCCAGAAGGTGTAATAAACGCTGTTCCAGAAGTGAGATCATGATGAGTCAGGAATGGCTCAGAACAGGCATGCTGATCTTCAGAAGAAGAGTGCAGTGAGATTTCCGCACTTCCTTACAGCAAAGTGGGATGTTGGGAGCGCCTATTAAGTCCACCAGGCCGGCAGCACATACCTGTCAAAACGGTGTGTCACCCACAGGGGACTTTTTGCCAGCTTACATGTGGCTTCTGAGGCTACGGCCTTGGTATGTGTGCCTTTCCTGCAAGAGCAAGAGCAATCTGCACCCACACATCTCTTCCAAGAGGTATCCTGTACCCAAGCACATATCTGCTAAGTTGCCTGTGTTCTAGGTGGCCAAAAGCAGGAGGAAAGAGCTGGTCGAAGTACTCCTGCTGAGTTTGGGATGCAGGGAGAGAAAGCCAGGATAAAAGCTGCCAAAAGTACTGGATCCCCAAATCCTTAAAATGGATGTGGAAAACTCCATTATTCCCAACAAAGTGTAGAGATGTGTGAGACTGTCTTCTTTCCCAGCAGATGCCTTTCTGACATCCAACACATCTTCACCCCAGGCCCTGCATGCTTTGTGTGAGTGCTATAATTCAGTCCAAATCCTTTTGCTATGCTGATATACTTGGCTCCACAAAGCTAGGCACACTCTTGTCATGGTGAAGAGGGGAACATTTGGAGGAGCAGGGCAGATTTACATATGTGTACAAGCATGCCAGTGCCAACAGAGAAGAGAAGAAGCCTGTACTGTAGGCAGAAACACCTCTCCCAATGACCTTCTACAGGTCATTGGGGGAGATTGGAAGGTTGATTCAAAGCTGATCCAAGGAAGGGGTTTGGAAAAGTGTCAGGATTTAAGGCTGCTTACTGCTAGAAGATATGAAGTATTTCAGGTTTTGTTGCTGATGCGGAATTGCGAGACCACTGTCACAGACAAAAGATCTGTAGCTAATCACCATGGACTGCTTTCAGCAAGCTGCTTTACTGATTTTTTTAATCAGTAAAGTTCGCAGGTACTGACTTACTTGAGTTGGATCTGCTCCGTGTGTTCCCCTCTGAGTTGGGGAGAGAGGTCTGTATCATGAGCTGTACTGTCTCGACCTCATCTTGCACTTTTACTTTGCTCCAGCAGATAGTTTGGATGTGCCTGGTCATTCTGGGAGCTCTAACGTCACTCTGCTCAGGAAGGACACAACACACATTAGGACATAACACATATGAGGACATAACACATAACCCACTAACCTCCCCTGTGAAGGAAGCTCCATTAATGCCTGGGCTGCAGCAGCATTTGCAATATAGAGCCTGTTTTGCAAAACCACTTAGCCAGTTCTCAAGTATTTTTAGATTCTGGATAATTTTGGCCGGTATTTTGTGATTGTGCTAAAAATGTGGTAGTGAATAACTGTTTCAATTCATGCACCAAGTGCTGGAACAATCTACAAACACAAAAATGTTTTTTACTAGTTCTGTAAATGTGAGTGTCGAATGGGCAGTGCTTTCTGCTAAAAGAGGTAAGCTAAGAAGGTATTTTTGCAAGGGGACCCTCACAAAACTTATCTGGAATATCAAGCTCTTCAATTTGCTGTTAAGGTCCTATGACTACTCTAAGAAACTTCAGGCTGAAAGAAAACTACTGTTCTTCAGTTCTAAGACAAGCAAGCAAGGTCCCAGATTTATTTCCCTGTCTTTCTATCACTGCTTGAGTAGTTGCTCAGGACAGAGCTGGAACCTCATTTGTTAGCCTCTTTGTGATGCACAGCATCGGTCTCTACAAAAATGCTTTTGTATGTAACTGCAAGCTCTTTTTATAAAGGCTAATTTGTATCACATTAAATAGTCTTGTAAGTTTTATTTTATCTTATTTTAATTTTCTTTCTTCTCCTGGTGTTTCTCTGCTCTCCTCATTAGCACTTGATTGAAAAGGTAAAAAGGACTCTCTTCAAGTAATGTAAACGAAACTGACCATTACACTTCAAGAAAAAGGAGTTTTCCTCCTTGAGAAAATAGCCGTCCCAGGCCACTGTCTGAGGACATTTGCTCTGTAAACTTCATTCAGCTTTTGCTCTAAATCTTGGATTTTACAATGAATTGCAGGCTGCGGAGACTTGATTATAGGATATAACAAAGCCAAAGGATGCTATTTCCAGACCTCACATGTAAGTTTTATCTTGCATAAAACAATGTTTTCATTTATTTGTTCCTTAGAGCTTACCTCATACGTAACAACACATTCTACAGACTGGTGTTCTTCTATCCCCACAATCCATTTCTCCATTACAAATGGAGGCTGAAAAAAATATGTTGAGAGTTTTATAAGGTGCTCTTCATCTCCTGACTTGTTTCTGAAACACTCAAAAATAATTTTCAACATTTGCCTTTTTTTCATCCATTTCAGTACTGTTAGCATCAGGATTTTTTTTTTTTATCTTATGAGATGAAGCAATATATTTTAGAATTATTTACTTCTTTGCTTACAGAAGGAAACAGAGGAGAAAGTTCTATAAATGGCGGTAGGTAAGACAACATAGAATGTTTCCATGGGGGCATAAATCTTTTTTGTACATGTACAGGGTGTTTTTCTGCTAGATTTACAGAGGCCAGCAAGAACAAATACCCAGAGATTCATGGGGATATTCCTTGATATATATATATATAAAAATGCTAAAGTATGTGAAAAGTTAATGTTATTGTATCTAGCAATTGTTTGTTTATTTAGCTTTCAGCTTTTTTGTTTTCCTTTATTTTTAAAAGAAAAAAAAAAAAAGTCCAAGATGAAAATTAAACAAAACACTGTTCTGCAAAGAAGTAATAAGAATTAAGCAAAAGAATCACAAGAGGTTTTTTCAGAAATTACCAACTATAAAAGTAGTCTTAGCTGACTTAAATATGAAAAATCTTTTTTCTTAAATACTTGTAAATACAGGTATTGTCATATTTTCCTTAAAATTCTGGCTGCCAAGAATCTAATTTTAATCTTTAGGGAAAAAATATCCAAACGTTTCCTAAAATTTTACTCTCAAAATTCACAGTTTAAAGCACTGAGGAGTTCAGAGCTTTTTTATCAGCGCACATTAAACCAGCATTCTAATTGGTAAGCAAACTGTTTGTTTTTTTTTTTAATGTAGAAATTATTTTTTTAGCTATTTTCAGGTGAGGCATATTTTAAAACCAGATTAAAGTAATGGCAAGTTAAATAAAGCCAAATTAAAATAACAGCAAGCAGAATGCCCTCTTCATTAACAAAGCTTTCTGAGGCTTATGGGAGAAACTGTCTAAATGCTGGAGGCAGGTTCTGAAATAAGGTAAAATCCCAGTGACACTCAACTGCAGGTGTTCAGTGCTGTACTGTCTGCTGGTGGGTTTCAGTCTCTGCAAACCATCATTGCATGAAAGAGGGAGTTTTAGAACCATGTAGAAGTCCTCAAATTGTGTAAAAATAAAAAAAATAGAGAAGGGAAAAAAAAAGACCCAGACCAATCACATGAAGTTTCAAACTCTAAATTTAAATCACTTTTTTTTTTTTTCTCTTGTAAAGGAAAGTAATTTTTGAACATTGTTTTCTTTAAAGAGGTAATAAATTCAGAGGCTATAACATGGAATTAAAACAAGAAAATATAAATCAGTTCATTCTCTTATTTTTCTACTGTTAACATTATTGTCAGGTTAAAAGAGAACCAAAATACCTCCTATTATGATACAAATCTGTTTAAAATGTGCATTTTATTTAAAAGCTGTCAAGAGACTGAGCTTCCGCAAGCACAAAAGTCGACTGCTGTGGTATTTTAATGTCTTTGTTTGAGATCTGTGAATTCGTGAAAGCTTTAAGGCTGTAAATACCTTTGTCATCTTTAAAATCTCTACATCAGGTAGGTTAGTGTTGAATGTCACATCTTTTATGTAGGTTATTGCAATTTCATCCCCGTCCATCTCCATGTACATTTTCCATTTACAATCCTATGAATAATAAAAAAAGAATGCTGGATTGTTAGAATACAAATAAAAAAAACCCACAAAATGAAACAAAACTAAAGCTACCCAAAACCTAATCCTCAATATATGGAGGGGAAATAATCCAACAAGAAAGAAAATAAACATTTACTTATTTTAGGATGTGCATATTTTCCAGTAAAAGTGGTGATAATGGAAAAAAATCTTGGGTTCTCTTGCTTGTTTCCTCTTAGCTCACCCCAAGACACAGTTACCACGTTGACAGGTCTGGATGTCTTCAGAGGTGTGAATCTCTGAAAGTCCCCAGGTCAGACAGCCCATTCCAGTGAGTAGCATAGAAGTTCTGCGCACCCACCTGGTGGTGGAGGCAGAGGACAGTGGTGGGAGCTGTCTCTCAGTGTCACAGCCTGTGCTGGCAGCCAGCCCCAAGGACATCTTCCCAGTAATTATGGGAATAAACGACCAGAGGGTCTGTGAAACACCATTAAGACAGTCACTCAAATAACAGGCAAGAGGATGAGCTGGTTATTACAGTTCGATTATTTCAGATAATCGAGAGAGCCCAGTGTGGCACTGAGTATCCTCAGCTTCTGCTCACCTCCGATCACACTATTAATTATAAGTAAGCTCAGCTTAGAAAATAATTACAGTGAGTTTAATAAATGACACTAATGAAAGGTATCCTCAAATAATCCCATAAAATTAACACAGGACCAACATCTAACACTTTGCACAGGTATGAGGCTGCAGAAGTTGATGGCTATGGCAGCATCCTGCAGGTCATCCTGCACCAGCTGAGGTGGTTCATGCCTGTGGCCATGGAGGCTCCCACTGGGGAACATAGACTGCCTGTTCCACAATATAAACCAGCCAATGTTTGCTGGTGTGCCCGACAGGTGCTCTGAGGATTAGATACTGTCTGGTGCACTGAGCCTCTCCAAAAATCAGTCCCCTGAGGGGGCTGCAGTAAGGCAACATCCCCCCATCTCCACACAGGCAGGAGGGGATCTGCCCTTCACAGAGACAGGAGCTCCTCCAGACTTGCTAGGGATGCAGGAGAGTTTGTGTTCATTGCATCGCTCCGGCTGGGCCAGTGCAGTCTCACATTCTCCTCCATTCTGCTAAGAAAACGCAGAAGCGTTCAGTGGGGACACAGATGGCCACTAGGGCCAAAAGCTTGCACACACAAATGTACAGAAGCCTAAAAAGTGTCCATGTGCACATGCCATTATCTGCTAGCGTTTGCACGTGCATCTCTCATAAATGTAATGCAGGAGCTCAGCCTCAGAAATCTCAAAGCTTTCAATCAGGCACTGAATTGGCAATTCCAAGATAAAAGAAAACTGGAGTATAATAATTTCCAAACAGCAACAACAAATTATGCTTAGGAAAGCATTTGGCCCTGTGTGTCCATCTGTCCCCATTGAAAGCTTCTGTGTTTTGTGAGCAGAGTGGACCTAAGAGTTGGTTATTACATTGCCATGGTGTGAGTTTGAGCGATGTGAACGGTCCATAGGTCAAGGGCATTGCACTGAGACTTGGAGGCACTGAGTTCAGGTTCCAGTTCTGTCACTGCCTTCCTATGCAACCTGGTAAGTTTGCCAGGATCACTCTGTGCCTGTTTCCTAACCATGAACTGTATCCCTTTGCAGGTCATTTTTCTGTTGTGAGCTAATCCAGAGTTATGCCTGTCTCTTCCCAGAGAAGAGAGGCACCAGCCCTGATTTTGGCTGAGAACAGTATGTGCTATGTAACTGAGCAGCAACAGTGAATTGTCTTTGACTCCTCTTTGTCTCCCAAAATGCGTTTCTGTCCCTGCCCACACTGTCTTTGTTGCTGGACTTTTTTTCAGGACTTCCTAAATTCATGCTGCCTGGATTCCGTACAGCAACCAAACCCAACGGTAGAGACAAGGTGCTTAACGACATTTGTAACTTTTACAAAAACACCCAAACCAAGGAAAGAACAAAACAATGACGTAAAATACTATCCTCCAGTTAATTCAGCACATCTTCTGCTGCAAGACCAATGCCAAGCACTCAAGAGCTAGAGCTGCACCTCATGCCAGGTTTCCTGTGCCTTCACGACTCAGGTTTTTGTGCTGTTCACTCACATCTCCCTACAGACCAGATCTGACAAATGTGAGCTCATTTTAATAAAAAACGTAAATCAATTGACTGTTTCAAAAGAAAAGGTTGACAAGCTGTGCAAATCCAGGGTCTGGCTGGCAGTGGGCATCTGCCAATAATGCCCATCCCCTTGTCAGATCTGCCACGCAATGCAGGAGCCCTCTCCATGAGTAACGAATCAGGCTGCCCCACGCAGCTGTGGATGCTGAGCCCTGCACAAACACCGCCTTCCTCGGCTCTGAACTGCAGCTTTAGAGAAAGAAATACACTCTCCCGCCCTTCAAATCCAGCCCCAAAACCTTCAGTCCTCCTTGGAGTCCTTTCCAGCCACACCACACAGATACCAAAAGGGCAAATTACCACACTTCAGTATATTCTCCCTGGTCACTCAAACATACGTGTCATGTTTTCTCTGGAAAGCTATTAATTTTGCATTATTGTAAACTCATCAGTGGAAAGGAGAAAGAGAGACAGAAGGAGAAATAAAGAGAGAAGAGAAAGGGAAGGAGAGGCTGGGGGAAAAAAAAAGAAAAGAAAAGAGAAAAAAAAGAAGAGAGAAAGAAGGAAAAGGAAGGAGAAAAGACAGAAGCTGGGTGAGTTTTGAATCAAGGCAATTAGGAAATATCCAAGATAAGTAGGTGGCTACAAACTTGGTAACCATTTTGTTCAGCCATACAGTAAATGATGCCAGATCGGTGTACTGCAGAAAGGATCGTACTTCCGTTTTCCAATTAACTTCTAGGTTCCTATTTAGCAGTGAAATAGGAGAGACATGCTCAGCCACTTAAGCAAAAATTTGGCTAGAATAACCAGGTGTAAATATTTCAATTCTCTGATTAATTTGGGCCACAACATTTCTTAGACCGAGACTACACTTAGTCCCAGAAGTATGTGGGAAAGTAATTTAGAAATGTTTTGTTCAAAATTCTGGTTGATAAATGTATTTACATGAATCTTCCGAAGATATTTCGTGGGACATCTTGTAATTCAAGCATTAAAATACCAGCACCTTTTTTTTTTTTTTTTTTTTCTTTTGTTAATATTCTCAGAACTGAGAGGCACAGACAGCAAAACTTTGTGTGAAGAACATTTCCGAATAGCACCTTGACAAAGCAAATAAATCAGCAAGCTCTGCAAATGACTGTAGAAAAGAAAAGCAAATCACACATGTATTTTGAGGCATTACTCCTCAGCTTTGAAATAGAAAATAAGGACACTTTAAAAAAATTACGTCCCCAGCTTACTGTGGTGACAACACTCCTTTAACCCCACATGCACTAACACAGGCAACAACAACAAAAAACAAAAAAGCAAAAAAAAACCCAAAAAAAACCAAAAAGGAGGGAAATTAAAAGATCAGGCACAAGCTTTAAACAACAGATGTCTCCTGCAACAACAGCTTAAAACTCTTGCTGGGGAGACATCTTTTTTTCAAGGAGGCCCAAATCCAGGATTTGGTTTTAAACCAGTGATTGCAATAAACTTTGGGGTTTTTTTTGGTGGTTGTTTTTAAAGAATGAAGGGAAAATCAAAATGGCATTGTAGCAGGTCAACTGGATATTGGAAGAAAAGTAAGCTGCAACGCAGGATGAAACAAATACGAATAAATGTTGGTCATGCTGGTACTAAAAGTAGTAGCGTGTTGATGATTTAGGTCCCTAGAAGCTCCTTTACATTCTTAGCTATTATCTATCTCAGCTGCTGAAACCTGCTGTTCTAAAGGCATTAGAGTTGAACATCTAGTGACAGCACTTGGGTTATTTATCATTATGTATCACCCTGCTACACTATATTTTATTATTCTGGATTTAAAGGAAGATAACACAATTATGGTTAATTTGCTTCTCTTCTTATATATATAGTGTCATGACCCACCATGGCTTTGTCCCATGAGATATTTTTAACCAAAAAGAAATCCACAAGAAACTCTCCCTAAAAATTCCATTAATAACCTCTTGTAGCGTGTATAGGTTGCAGGGTCTGGAACTAAGAATGTTTTAATCTCTTCAGCAAAACAATGTCTCATAATGATGTACAGGACTATTGCTGCACTGATGAAGAATCATACATAATTCAGCACCTTTCACTTGGCACCACTGTGATATCCTCATTAGCAGTGGCTCACAGTGGCTGTCAGATGGTGTCCATGCGAATGCAGGCATTATATTGTCTTTGAGATGTGCAGCTGCTTCCATGACACTGCCAGTATATAAAAACATGACGCCAGTTTGTTTTATTTAGTGCTAAACCTTCCAGTTTGTAAAAACAAGGCTGACACAGAGCCTGACATGAGGCAGTGAAAATAATTAGCTCTCATTTTCTCAGCCTCCTATTTCCTTCTCCCCGCTGTGTTCTCTTTCCACTAAACCACCACATGTCAGTCGAAATGGGAGGCAATTAGTGGGCTCATTTCAGTCCCCACAACTGTGCTGAAAAGAAAGTATTTATGATGGCACAATGAACAGCTGAAAGATTAAATAACATTTGCCTTTTGAAAAGAAAATGACTTCTAGCTAAATGGGCAATTTTTGATTATTCTCAAACAAGCTTAGAGTAGTTGGTTTTTAAAATACAAGAAAGGAAAATGAGTCATTTTTAGGTGAAAGAATCAAATAAAACTTGACACAGTAATGCAAATAACTGATGTTTTATTGCAAAATATGTAAATGTGTTATACCCTTAACAATGGCTGGTGTCTCAGGTCAGGGCAGGCTGCTGCCAGCCAGGCTCCAGCGAGAGAAGGTGGCTCCACCGCCGGTTTTGTTTCAGCTGTGCAGGCAGAAAAAAATAGGGGTGGAGGGGAGGCCTTTCTAGAGAGATGGTCTTAATACATACAGAAACAAAGCAAGCAAAAGATGTATTCATGTTACCAGTTGCCTGGGTGCCTCCTCTGCAAGCTGGAACCCTCACTCTTCTGCAGGGCAAGAGGTGCTGACTGGGAGGAGCTGTGCCTGTGGAAGCACAAGGCCTCTTTAACACCTATGCCAACCACTTGCGGTACCAAAAATATGTCCCTTGACAGTGTCATTCTTGAACACTGCACGGCACTATGAAGCTCTGTGCTGCCGTGGAGGGAAGTATAATGGTAAATACTGGCTGCTGCTACATTCTGGTTTTTGCCTCATAAAGAGTGTGTTGTGGCAGCTGAGATGGAGGATTCTGCAATAATGGCAGTCCTTGCCCTTGCCACAGCAGTTACCAAAAGCTGCTCTTGCCATGTGATCAGAAGCCAATTAGGATTGCTGCAGTCACAAGCATCATCATCTACACAAGCAGCCTGCTTGCAACCGTGGGATTATAAAGGATGAAAAAACACAAGTCCCTTCCCTGAGGGCTACATGGGTGCCCTCCCACAGTGTGTGACCCAGTCCTGGTGAGGAGCTCCAAGTGGCATTTCCCATTAGACTGCTAGTGAGAACTGCACTGGAGCTATGCAGGCACCACGTCGCTACCAGTGGCGGAACAAGACTTGCAGAGACTACACCTCACACACAGGAGCTTACAGTCCTGTAGAACATCAGCTACGGGCCCAGGAGTGTGCAGGAGCTTGGGAAACACATCATCAGGGCCACAGGATGCGTCCTGAGCATGCTCAGGACAAAAAGCCTCTCTTCCAGGCTTTTGTCTGGAGAGAACATGCCAAGCCTACAGACCACTGGGAACCTGTCTGGCCTTCTGCAGATGCATCCTTCACTGAGGCTTTATGCATAAGACACCATAAATGGAAGGTAGCAAGTTAATTCAGAGCAGCCAAGGTATAATAAAGCTCGAGATTAAAATGTCTAGGAAGTCAAGTAAGCAAAGTACCTGGTTGAAAAGTTTGTATGCCTCTTCAGGATAATAGAATAATTTCTGACAGGAATCTCTGGCGCAGCACTGCCTACACAAGGATTTTAAAAGGTGGCATTAGCTTGATTCTGACCTCAGTTACACATGGATGCCACATCTGGAACAATGCCAGTGGAAATGGTGGAGTTATGCCAACTCCATCATATGTGGTCCAGAAAAGCCTCTCTGAAATAAAGTACAAGGGGTTCAGATCACTTGCCCTAAATTTCCAACAGTTGACTGCTGATCCACCTCCTTAGCCAGCTACATGAACCAGGTCTTAGTGGTGCTGGTTATATTTACATTGCACACAAACACAGCTACTCTTGCATTAACTATTACCTTTTAGTAGTGAAAGCATTTTGCTTTGAGATGTAATTAAAGACAGTCAGTTCAGAAGATAAGGTTTTGAGATAAGGTTAAAACTCACCATATTAGAAAGTACTTTCAAGTATCTTGCAAAGGAAGCGTCAGACAAAACTAATTCCTCTGTCATTTTTACTTAGTGATTTAAAACATCTACAGAGCATGAGGAATATGTATGACTGCCTGTAGTAGTTTGGGGGGGGGGACACACAGACACAAGACAGATTCCTTTAAGATGACCACAAAGTCCAGTCTCAGGGACAGACCTGGTCCTGCCAGGACATTGTAACATTGTTATTCTGTTCTGCTTTGCAGTGTCATAACTCATAAGGCAGTGTCTGGCTGATACCACTCTCTTCTCCTGCCTGCCTTTCATCCCCTCACTTTTCTCTGGGCAGAGCAGTGTCCCTGCTTGTCTCATGGTTTGTGTAAGGAAGATGGTTTCTAGCTGGCAGGGAAGTTTGAGTTGCATAATGTGGCCTGCTGAAGAGGGCAGTTTCAGCCTACTCTGAGGCCTGATGAGGGTGGAGGATTCTAGTTTAGTCTGATAGACTTGGCCTAGTTTGTGAATGCATCCATTATACCTGATTGCCTTCTGTCTATACGCACCTGTAAACAGAATCTCCCTTTAAATTTCCAATTGGTGTGCAACAGCTTACTTTTTAGTCCCCAAATAAACTAAATATCATTTCTGTCCTCCAGTCCCAGGTAGCTCGAGGCCCTAAACTGGGACACAAACTACAAAAATGGATTTTTATGTTTTAGAACTTGGCCTTCCCTGCCCCACCCCCCATTTGTAATGTGAGAAGCACTCTAACATGTTGAATTAAATTGGTGACATTATATCATGTCTGTCTAAACTAGGCATTACTTTCTTAAAAGTGAAGAAAGGTTTCATGAATGCTGATGCAGTAGGAAGGTGGAGAGGAAGACAGTGCACTAACAGTCTCAAGCACTTGTGAAACTGCATTCCGGAATGACTGCTATCTCACTACTCTCTGGAACTGTCTGCAATTTGCATGTCTCCACATGAAGAGTTGGTCACAACATCTCTCTAAAGTAGCTTTAACATTATATTCACTTTTGTACCACATATTTAAATAATAGCATTAGAATATATCCCAGTTTGGATATTCGAGGCTAGAAAACAGTTCACACAATTAGCAGATGGTCTTGAAAAGGTTCTGCTCATTGCTTTGTCAAATGGAGGGAGAGATAACTGGAGAAAAATAAGTCAAAATGGTGAGCCAGCTTCAAGGCTTGTATTCAGATACAGGTTAGATTGTGCCACACTTGGTAAAAACCCAAAACCATTCAAAGGCATGGCGAAATTTGCCCTTTTGAGGACCAAAGGTAAGAAAGCACCAACAGGAGACTAAAAGACTGTGAACCATCCATCTTAAGGGGTTGGGTGCCAAGCTGACACCTTTCTCTGATTGAGAAATTTTAATGAGACGCTCAGGATAAGAAAGCCATTGAAAATTCCCCCTGCAGTTCTATGAATCAGCTCCAGTCACAATTCCCAAGCTTTGGGTTTTTTTTAGGGTCTTTGGTATCTTGGAGTTAATTGGTGTGTGCCATCCTCTTTTTTATTTGTGGAAAAAAATATTATAAAATGTCTAAATCCATCACCTGTCAGCTCACTGGGAATTGTGCACAGAAAGGTCATTAAAAGGAAGTAAATTAAACTAACCACATAACTTGAACTACAAGAGTTGGAAAAAACCCTCTAAAAACCAGGTTAGCCTTGCAGCACTCACTCCTGCTGCATTCAGAGAGCACAAAGGTCAACTGAGCTTTCATCACCTCCAAAGATGCAGCTAAAAAGGGAAGGAAACTGTAATGAAATGACTGCATCGGTCAGTTGGTGGAAACCAACATAACCCCATTAGAAGATGCAGTTTAAATTAGATAACAAATCTGAGGCTGGTGAAGTTGTGAACTGGTAAGTCAGCATTTCATTCAGTGTGAAGAACAAGGTTGAACATTCAAATGCCATCCTGGAATGTATTCATCAGCATCCTTGCTAAAAGGCACTACCATTCTTAAGGGCTTTAACTTTCTGCTTGCCTATGGAGAAGGTGCACTGGTTGTGCTGATGGGTTGCAGTGCAGCCAGGGAGAGGATATCTGTGCCCCAAGGAACCATCACCACCCTTGAGATGGTTGTGTTCTGACTAGCCAAATGAATGTGAATCAGCCTGCACTTGTGTGCTGGTTTGAGGCTAATTGGAATATTTTAATGAGAGAAATTAGATCATTGGTTGTGAAAAGAAAATAATGATGAAGTCTGTGTCATTCATTGGTTTGCTGAAAGGGGTAAAAAAGCCAAAATGTAAATAATTTGTCTCACTTGGTTCTGCAATGCTGCTGCTATTCACTTCTTCACTTTGCTCTAATCTCTCCACTAACAAATAACAACCTAAGTTTTGCAGGTTGTTTTTGTTTGTCTCTCTTGGAAAGTAGAGGGGGAAAGGGAGGGTAGCTCTGAGTCCCTTCTGGGCAGTTTCTTCTGTCCGGGACGGAATTTGGATTTCTGTATTACTTTTAATTTGTATATAGTTGTAAATACTTGTAAATATATTGTATATATATGCTTGTCAGTTTTGCTGTAAATATAGCTTCATGTTACTTCCAAGCCTTCTGAGCTAATCTGGTAAATTTCAACAGTGAGGGGGCACACACGTTCCTGACCCCCCTCAACTTGACAAATGGTTTCTGGGTCCTGGATCAGCTCATCCAGCACTTTTATGCTCTGTGGGACTGCAGTATACCATGCTGCACACTGGGGCTGCACCTACACAAAAGCTTTACTCCACTTCAGGAGTGTGCTTTTGTTCCACGTCTGTCCTGTCCCATGCTTTGGTGGGGTCTCCTCCGAACACATGGGCAGGCTTGCTTCTGTGTACGACCACAATAGAAGCTGCACTACAACGGGAACTCAGCCCAGGACACCAGTGTAGAGCCAGCCTAGGGTAAAATTTCACAGCATGACCTGTTCTCAGTGCAGCCTGTCCTGCTGCACTACACCAGCTCTCACCTGAGCATAGCAACTCTTTTAATGTACACAGGTCTAGCAGTCCACACATTACCCAGGGAAAACGCCCTCAACTTGTAACCCAGATTTGAGCTTATTGCCTCTATTTCCTTATGGCTAAAACAGAAGAAAGCTTCTTAGCCAGGCAGCTGGTTAAAAGGACTGATTAGGGTAAAATTCCTCTGAGAAATTTATTTTTAAACTGATGTAGGCCAGCTTTTTAGCTGTAAAGATGGTGGAAGGCACAATCTCAGGTGCTTCTGCTGACCTAGTTTTACAGGAATGGGCACTACTATTTTATGAAAATGGTACAGTAAAAGCAGTTTAAACCCTTCGATCCTGGTTTACCCAGTATCTCCCAACAAACTTTGGAACTAATTGAGATGGCAGCAGTAGCTGGCTTAAAGCAGCCTCTAGGGGAGCTAGAAGACTGCATCCAGGGATTTCTGAAGAAGAAAGCAAGTCCAATTTTCTGTATTGAATGTACCACATCAGTCTTGGTTAGTGTTATGTTTAGTTCAAATTATCATGCTCACATTGGCCCTAGCATTCTGCCTGAAAACTCGATCTACTCCTTCCAGTCCACTTTTGAATACTGGTTTAGTTGCAATATCTTTAAAGGCATGTAGGAGCTAACAAGCAGATCTCAGACAGAAGTTTCCACCCCAGACAAACTTAGGTGACAAACTCCACATTCCATGGGACACCATCAGGGACACAGGTACCGCAGCAGGTCAGATGTCAGGGAAAGAACACCTGGCACAAGCTCCTGGCTGCAGAGGAAATGGCTTCCTTAGGAAGGGGTCTGACAGCAAACAGAGCAGAGAATCAATTACGAAGATCACAGTATCACCAAGGTTGGAAGAGACCTCAAAGATCATCAAGTCCAACCCATTACCACAGACCTCAAGACCAGACCATGGCACCAAGTGCCATGTCCAAACCCACCTTGGACACCTCCAGGGATGGTGACTCCATCACCCCCTGGGCAGCCCATTCCAGCAGTGAATGACTCTCTCAGTCAAGAACTTTCTCCTCACCTCCAGCCTAAACTTCCCCTGGTGTAGCTTCAGACTGTGTCCTCTTGTTCTGTCACTGGTTGCCTGAGAGAAGAAAGTAACCTCCTCCTGGCCACAACCACCCTTCAGGTAGTTGTAGACAGCAAGAAGGTCCCCCCTGAGCCTCCTCTTCTCCAGGCTAAACAGTCCCAGCTCCCTCAGCCTCTC
>VWZE01016089.1:20605-95304 GCA_013396675.1 Eubucco bourcierii
AGAATGACCTCCCTGCTCCTGCTGGCCACACTATTCCTGATGCAGGCCAGGATGCCATTGGCCTTCTTGGCCACCTGGGCACACTGCTGGCTCATGTTCAGGCAGGTGTCAATCAGCACCCCCAGATCCCTTTCTGTTCGGCTGCTCTCCAGCCACTCCCACCCCAGCCTGTAGCTCTGCATGGGCCAAAGTGCAGCACCCAGCACTTGGATTTGTTGAATGCCATCCCCTTGGACTCTGCCCATCTGTCCAGGCGGTCGAGGTCCTGCTGCAGAGCCCTTCTGCCCTCCAACCCAGCAACATCTGCCCCCAGCTTGGTGTCATCTGCAAATTTGCTGGTGACTGACTCGATGCCCTCATCCAGATCATCAATGAAGATGTTAAAGAGGATGGGGCCCAGTACTGATCCCTGGGGATCATGGGGAATGCAGGACCAAGAAAAAAAGGTTCTCAGATGGCATGTCAGTGCTGGCCCACTGAAGAAGCCCTGTCCTTCTGTAACAATTCCACTTCCGTCCCATAGACACTGTCTCATTTGCAAATTCTGCCACCACAGCTGAAATACTTGTCTTCAAACTCAGTCAGTGTTCCTGCAACCTGAATTTCTCTCCAGTGATCAGATGTCTATTTACCCCTTTCGCTCCTTCCTAGAGGAGGTTGCCCACCTCCCTGCACTACGGCTTACAACCCATATTGTAAATGGAAGCAAGATATGAACTATTTCATGGACCCTTTTGTTCCTTGTAGAGTTGCAAATGGGACAGAAAGATGCACACCTACAAAAAAAGCAGCTGTACATACACTCAACAACACGGAGACAGTCTAAGTAATTCACGTAGTTATAAAGAAAATTCTCATAGAAAAAAAGAAAAGTGTTTAGGATAAAAGAAACAAAAAAAAAAAAAAAGNGGAAATCTCCAGACAAAAAAGCAAAAAAGCTTTTTCAAATTGATGAAATGATTTCAGTAAGAGTCCAAGTTCCTACTAAGTACAAACCTAAATGCTTTCTCTGCAAGCATCACCAAGTACAGAAATCAAGAGACTTCTGCAAACAATACACCCTGAAAGTAAAGCAGCCAGATAACACAAGATGAAAGTCAGCCACCCACAAGTTTAGGGTGGACACACAATGCAGATTTATCAAATACAAAAGGAAACAAATCCTGCTGTCACAACCCCTGACTCTAATTCAGAAATGGTTTGCACACCATTTCCACAGAGATGATTAATTCTAAAACCCTTGAACTCTCAGTCTGTGGCAGGTTGGATTAAAAAAAAAAAAACAAAACCAAAAAACATGGGACAAACCTCACTCTCAAGAAAAGACAACATGGAATGCTTTCCTGAAACATCTGCAGTCATTAATACTCCCATTACATGGGGTGTAAAGAGACATCCTTGATCCAGCTTGGCCTGGAGTTGAGGTTTGATTAGTGTGTGGCATGCTGTCAATTGCCTTTTACCAACCACTGCACATTAGTTTTGCCACCTGCAACGTGCTGTATCTACCCCTCCCTCCTGCCCCAGTACTGTGAGTGAAAATGGTCACCACCAGAACCAGTCCTGGCCTCCCCAGCCAGCAGCTATGCATACTACATATTTTCCAAACTCGTCTTAGTTGCATAAAAAAAGACATCACCTTTCCACCAAGACTGTCCACTAACACCAGGGATATGGCACTGCTCAACTGTAAATGTTTCATTTGCACAAATGGATGTCATTTCGCACCCATCTGGATGAGAGGAACAAAGTTAAAGCCCAAACTATAAAAATAATGGTTAAAAAAATTTGTTCACAAGGAAAAAGATGTTTTCTGTGGCACTCTTCTTCCTCACCTGCTCTGGGATGCAGTTCCCCATCATTTGGTCAGCACTTTACAAAACAAGAATTTCTTATAGCAAATTATCTTTGTGTGTCCAGAAGATACCAGACCTCCTGGGTAGTGACTTAACCAAACCAACTGATATAGTCCTTCCAGCTTACCTTTGGACCATTTCCAGGTTTCAAGTGATAACCAAAAACAAGTTCAAGATTCACTACTTTCTCTACATTTTCTTCAGTTTCATCTGCAGAATCCTGGAAAAAAGGGCAAAGTCAGACTTCTTATCTACAACCCCCCGGATACAGAAGCAAGGCCTCTGCTTGCAGAAAGGATTTGCCTTTCAGATGCTACAAGTCTGGCAGGCAGTAGGAAGAAACCATCACTTGACCCAAGTCACACCACTCCAAGAGAAGCCAGGGCTTCTGCACAGGTTTACAGCATGCAGTGAACGGCACCTGGGAGATGCTGCATGCTTTCTGCTCCTGGCTGAGCCACTGTGGTGCAGCACAGTGCCACTGCAAGGACCTTGGCACCAACTGCCATTGGAATTGCAGTTAGCATGGCAGCGAAGCCCTGGCTTTCATTTCCCTCTTTGGGAAGTTTCACTGTACATAAATTCAATTTAAGTGGATTTTACTCTATGGTTGTGCAATGAATTATGACTAAAGAAGCTCTGGGGTCTAGAATTCTTTGATTACCTCACCAAATTAAATCAGCAATGCATCTGCTGCAGCAACCCCAAACACCACCTCCCTTTCACGTGGCTCTTGTTACTGATACAAGAAAACCAACATGTTAACACAAGGGTGAGAAGGCATTATAAATAATCCTCCTTTCCTGTAACATTACCAAACTGAGGAGTGATGGGCTAAGGGTCTGCTGGGCTAAGGGTCTGCTGTTCTTTGGCAGTACTAGTTTAGAGGAATGGTTCTTAAAAGTAATTTCTGATTAATGACAGCAAAGGAATCACAACCAATAGTCCTCTAATTCAATACTACCAGTTCTATGATAAAATCTTAAGAACCTTCTTGAAAAGAACTTTTATTAACTTATTGTTCTGATGTGACCCATCACCTCTGCTGACCCTCTGCATTTGTCAAAACACTCTACAGAAACTGCTGCTTTTCCTTTGCACAAACAATAGGTAAGTTGAGACATGAGAATATTAAAATATTCATACCAACATGAAAAGGTCTCCTTACATAAACAATGAGACTTGCCTTAATTAATGGTGGAAAATGAAAGAGATTCAGGTAGTCATGGGTTAACTTCTCAATAGCAGTCTAGAAAAAAACAAACAAACAACAAAATCAGATGAGAATTATTCACTATCTCATAATGCAAATCCCAGAAAGGCAACCAGTCCAACTGTGCGTGCACTGTGTTTGCCACTGCAGATAAAACAGAGCATGTGAGAAGAGTTCAAAATACAGGCCTGTTCTGGAACTATTGTGGTAGGTCAGCCCCATTTCACATTCAGAATCAGATCTGCTTAATCAGAGCAAGAGATGTTTAGGAGATTGTTTGGGTTGTTTTTATTTATGCTCAATCAACCCAGGAAGCTGGAATCTTTCATTTGGGGCATTATTCACTTAATAAAGTTACAATAATTTTCCCTGTAGGAAATGTAAATTAAATATATCAGTAATGGTGTGCGGCGTGGAAAAAATGGCTGATAAGCAAAAGGGGGATAAATCTGTGTGACTTATGAAGCTAAATTTGCAGGATTAGCAATTAGGATGCAAGTGTCTCTTTACTAGAAAATTGTGATGTAAAGCTATTGAGATCCAACGGAATTATAGATGCTGCTTTTACAGAAATCCTTTTCCAAAGCTGACTGCCAGGAAACTTAACTCTCTGCTGTGACTACAGTATTAATACTATTACTGCTGTCATGATCATGTTTTCCAGAACATTATTTCGTTAACTCATTATAAGCTTAAGATAGGTAAAACATTGTGAAACAAAGCTTTAAAAGCAAAGTGACCTGGTCATCAGTCAGCTTTAAAGTTGTCTAACAGTGTAACAGTTTTTGTTAGTCAAAGTATGTTTTAAGCTACAGATGAGATGTGAAAGGTGAGAAGTTCAGAGATTTTAGTTCAAGCAACTGTGTTCATATCTGCTCCTCCCTCAGCTAAAAAGAAATCTTTGGGGAGAACTCTCTCTGAAGATATCCAAGGCTTTATGCCAGGAGAACAGCCCTCCTAGGTGAATCTTCAGCAGCACTGACAGTCCAGCCCACAAAACGCCCAAGAACTACAGTGGAGTATAAGCACATTTTTATGCCTCGTAAAATGCTCAGGTTGCTTGGGGGTTTAGATCCATATGAACCTGTAACTTGGGATTTTTATTCATACCAAATACATTTGTTTATTTTTTGGGTTTTTTTGTTGGGTTTTTGTGTGGGGTTTTTTTTGGTTGGTTGGTTTTTTTGTTTTGTTTTGGTTTGGTTTTTTTGGTTCTGTTGTTAATATGACTTAAGTCCCATACACTCCTCCTTTATACACTACAACCTACTGCAACATTCAACATACACTGCTAAATACCTTTAAATGGATGATGTGTCCTCTGGAAACAATTCCCATGTCTTTTAAATCCTCCTCTTCTAGAAGAAGCAATCGTTTCCCAGTGATATGATGTTCCCTAAACAAGCTGGCATATACACTCATTTCACCAGAAGCATCACCTTAAGATAAGAGAGGTTGTTCAGAAATCCATAGGGTGCTTTACTGGAGGGGGAAAAAGATGAGCAAATGTATACACACTCATAAATGTGAATATGAAGGTACACATGAATGGCTTTTACCTTTTCTAGTAAGTTGTTGCATCCAGAAAAACTGCAAAAAGAGATGAATCAGTCTTGAAGTTCATATTATCAACACTTTGAAGTTATTTGGAGTTCACAAGTAATTGCTCTTTTGAACAGTATTTTTAAAATATTTCTAACTTTGGGTTAAAGACTCAAGATTCACCAATGCAAGTGATTACTTTCATTTAGATATTTATAACTGCCTTCTACTTTGCAGCTACCTTCCTCAGTTTGTCATTACAAAGAGCAGAAATGACTGAACCAGAAACTTAGGGATCTGTCGCAGGTTAACAGGGCTGCAGTTAGGGAGTCAGGGCTGTTACGGCTTTCACACTTTAGTTGCACAACCCCATGATGCACAATACAAGGAAGGTGCTAGAAGGGGCATTAAAATCGCACATTTCTATGTTAAACATAAATTATAGATGTTTCTCGTTCAGCCTTTCAACTGAAAAGGTGAAAAAGACTCAATGCCATTATTATATATGAGAAATTCCACATCCCTTGAAAAAAACTTAACTGTTAATTGCCATCCTGAGGGCACACAGTGGGATAAAAATTTCAGACCCCTTTTCTCCTCTCCAGGACAGGTCTTGCTTAGACAGATCTTGGGGCACTTCCACATTCCTTAAATGATCACTCCTGACTGCTGACAGCTCCCAGTACAAATTATTTTCTGGACACTGAAGAATGTGGTTGTTTTATAAAAGTAATTTGACTCTTTTATTTTTTCACTCACAATCATTTGAAAACCTTTCTGGGACAGAAGTTTCATCAAACAAATAGCAGTAAAATCTCACCTAAATGCTCTAATCCAGCTCTCCCTCCCTCTTTACCCACTGCCATTTGTAGAGAGCTCCAGTAGTGCAATGTTAGCCACATTAACACAAAATACTCACCACATCGTCTTCGGTCCACGCACAAATATCAAAGGAGGGCAGCAACTGTGTGAGAAATATGAATTGAAAAGAAAACTGTCTGACCATTTTCCTCCCCTCTACACAAATTTTACTCTGGTGGCCAATTTTATTTGGCTCCTTTTTCCCTGCAAGGAACCTGTAGGACTTCAGGTTGCATCTCTCATGCTGACATACTAAAACCTGGGAGTCTCGCTGACCACAGACTGGTTTCAACAGCATGGTGGCAGTGCTAAGTCAATTCCTTCACTTTGTGTAAATAAAATTATCAGCAGACCTCCAACAGAAACAGGAAGTAAAACTAAACAATCCGATGGCAGGCACTCTCTATCTGCCTCTCCTCTTGGCTTGTGGCACTATGGGTACCACCTGATTTCTGCAGTGACATGCTGTAATTATGCCTCTCTCCCGAATGATGGGTATTTTTCTGCAAAAGAAGGAAAACTGTCACTGGACAGCAATGAAAGCAGCATCTGGAGTTGGGTGACTGTGGCTAGTATTCCTGCACAGCAAGTCTCTCAGTTTTTACCAGCACTTTGTAACTGCTTTCCTGATGCTGGGGGAGTGCAGCACTTCTCAGCTTCCTCCAGTGCTGCAGCCCAGGAGAGACACACTTTGCTGTATGCAAGATGGTGTTAGGTATTGAAACCACAGAGGATGCACAGGAAAACAGTTGCATTAAGTGAAACTCTGGGATGATTTGAAAACTGACAGAGAAGATGTCATCACTGTAATACCAATTGCCATTTTACTCATTCAAGCATGTGGTATCCCCAGGTTTCACCTTTTTTGGCACTTTTATCCAGCTGAAGGGTTAACATTAATTGACATGGATGTATTTGGACTGTCAGTGTCTCCCAAAAGCTCAATACAATCATGTAGTTGCAAACTGATTTGATATACACAGCACTGACTTACCAGAGACTGCTCAGTTACTCACCAGCCCCCAAGGCTTTGTTACCTTCTCCAAGAGTCCTGCCATTTGTGAGCTCCCAGCCCCCACCCACAGAACCACCCCAGCAGGCACTCATTCTGCCTGCCTCCAGCTGTGCACTGAGGCATTCCCTATGCTAACATCTACCTGCAGCCTGGGCAGGATGCTGGGGGAAGCATCTGAGCATGAGGGAGGGCAAGCAATAGTTGTAAGTACCCTTAAGAAGGCAGTGGGTCATGCTTTTTGTAGGTACTTTTAGCCAAACTAACTGGCACTGAGGGAGGAGCCTGGTACAGTAATTTGTATGACTGAATCATTCATTGCAGAAGTCAAATACTGTATTTTTAGTTACACAATGGATTTTTTCACCTTTTCCCGTGTTTAAATATAACCAGTGGCAGAATATGCTCTGTATTATTTAAAAAAAATTTAAAGAAAGATCAGAGAATAAAGGAGAAATGTCACACACTGAATAATACAAAAAGTGACTTAAACCAGCAGGCAATAAGGAACCTCTTGAAACAACCAGCATTTTACACAGGGACACAGATGCATGAAATTTACTGTCAAAATGTTTATTGCAAAATAGAAGTTTGGAACAAAGAGAAGCAAAGGAAAAAGTTCACATCAAAAGAAAGTTTATAACACCAATTGAGGAAATTGAATACATTGCATGATTTCTTTTTGTTTGTTTGCTTTGGTTTTACACTAGAAAATCAAATCCACAGTGTGAAAAAACAAGACATAATATGTCAAGTGAAATAGATTAACTGACACTGCAAGGTTTTACCACACAGAAGTGTAACATCACATGTTCAACACAAATGATATATTCAATTTACAGAATGAGTTTTGGCACAGGCATTTTGCACAGCTTTTGTTTTTTTCAGAAGGGAAAATGAAATTTTCTAACACTGTGAAAATATTTTCTATTCAAATTTCATTGGTTCACACTTGAAGTGTAAGTAACGTTTACTCCTAGCATTCAGTACAAAACTTCTTCAGTAGTGCAAAAGCAAGAAATGCAGTGGACTATATCTGACTTTAAAAGGCATTATGAATATTTAGCACACAATATAAAATGTTTAAAGAAGTTGTTGGTTCTACAGTTTTAAAATTAAATTTTCACACATCAGAAATCTCTGTGCAGATTTTACAGTGTACACTAAGTTGAAATCTGGGGGAAAGGGAAATGTCTCTCTCTCTCCTCCAGATTCCTACCAGTGCATTTTAAGGGCTGTGAAAATTACTACATGAACTTACTTTTCTACCTGAATATTCTACCTAGGACTGTAGTTAAAATCTCTGTCAAGTTAGAGGTCTTATTAAAACCCTGTAAAAGTTGCCTGATTACAGAAAAACGAACCACAAAACTAAAGACACACTGTGATGCTGCTGAATATTTAACAGCTATGTGCACCCTATGGATTTACCACTCCTGCTGACAGCATTATCAACTATTATTGCATCAGATATTTAGCCCAGAACAACCACTTTAAAATCCAGAGGGAAAGGGAATTATGGTATCAAACAAAACCACTTTAACAACAAACAAATGTCAAGAATGTGACTGTGACAAGGAGCTGTGCCACACCTCTCCTCCCGGAAGCCCTTCCCATCTACAGGGGACAATCTCCATGTCAGGCAGCACACAGCCAGCTGGGAATTGGCTGGGAATTCAGCAACACCTACACAACATACCTTAGGACACTTGCTACTCCAAGGAACTGGTGGTGTCATCATCACAAAAATTACTAGATTGGAAGTTTCCTCCATTAATTTCCCCTTCCATTTTGTCCCCACTGCTGAAGGAAAAGAAAGGAATTGGACATCCTGTCTTGGTCCAAGCTCACTCTCTATCTTTAAGTAAGCCAAAAGCCAGTTCTTCTCTTTGGCCATTTACCCATTTAAGTCAAGGCTGGCAACACAACAGCCTGGTAAAAACACAAAGTTCAGGCCTGGTTCTTACTTTCCCACCATCAAATGCAGCAATATTATTTTACTGCAGATGCCTCCAGAGCTTTACAGACAGCAGATAAAACTGGGTTTGGTTAATGCTTTCATAAGTTGACAAACTACGTGGCTGTGGACTGTTGTGGAAAATCTGCATAACCTAGTGATGATACAGGTGGAAGATTGGGTTGCACTGCAGAACAAAATCAGGTGTGGAAGATTAAATACCCTGACCTCAAACCAACGTATCTGCCCACCAGAGCTACTTTCAAAGCTTTTGTCTAGTGAGAAGCATATCAGAGGCAGAAACAATGCAGCCTGATTCTTGTATATGATTTTTGGCTTGTAAACTGAGGACATTTGGTATAAAAGTCATCATAGAAAAGTAAAAATGCAACCAATACCATTATTTTTCTAATAAGCAAAGTTGATATCCCAACCATAACACTGTCTCAAGGGAAGTACACCAGAAGAGTTTATCATGTTATCACCCTCTCTAGAACTTAAGAGACCACCTTTGCTACTTTGAATACACAGTTAAGTTTTGTAAGAGTTTAATTTTTTCCTTAATATAGCTAATATAGTTAACAAATAAAGTATGAATAAAGAAAAGGGAGAGAAAATCCAACTTATTTTACTAAAAATACCAGAACTAAGTAGAAAGCAGAAATTCTTATGAGCATGCCATCAAATTCTGATGATATTTAACTGTTATAAGCCTGGGTTAGCACAAAACCTTGAAGAAACTTAAATTTTGTGATTTTGCAACTGTGTAACCCTGTGTCATGTTATTTAAGGACTATTATTTTTACTTCTCTAAGGACTAGATTTACAAAGTCAGTTAAAACTCATGCAAATATAAATGTGCCCAAAATGCTTTGAGATTGTCAAATGCTAAAAAAGTGCAAAACATGAGTGCTAGGGACAGAACTGGGTTTTTTGTTTTGAATACTGTATGTACTGAACCAAATTTATTTTCAGTTAAAGCTGAACAATGCTACACTGCTTGTGAGGTGCAGTACTTTATGCACAATGACACACATCTTAAGATCTAAAGTGCAAACATTAGATTACAGAAATCCATCAAATTTTCCTGGGTGCAAAGTGACAATGACAAAAATACTGTAAGTGCTGTGGGTGTTATCAGACACAGACTTACAAAAATAGTACAGATCTGCACTGGAAACAGCCTATTTGCTCTTATTTCCATTTAATTATTTGGCTGTCTATGTCCCTTTTCCCTCCTAAAATAAGGTTTCTTTGATAGACCTAAAAAGCCATTTCTAGTTGTGCCAAAGGAGCAAGTTTCTCCTTGGCACATTCTACAAACTTATGACATCATTTAAATTACAATTCATTCTATCATCAGCAAGGCTTCCTGATATGAGGGTTAAAGTCAAGCCAATGCATTTTTTAAGTGTTAGGAAGAAGGTAGAATGTGGGGTGACATCCTACAGAAATTAAGTTATCTTGGCGGGTCTAGTTCTGTGCAAACTGAGTAGGCTAGCTCGAAGTTCAGCACTCACTGCCTTGCGCATTACCAGACCAGTGCTGATGCTTAAAGATAAAACTCTCTCACACAACCCCAAGAGGTGCCCACTCGTCATTCTAAAAAAACTCCTTCAAAGAACTTCTTCTTTTGTTGAGTGAACATGTAATAATTTCAGGCCTGCTGTTATCTAATGTATCTATTTTTCTCTAAGCTATCTACAAAACCACCATAATATGTAGGTTAGATCTGCGTAACAGGTAAGCCTATAATTAAAGAAGCCACTCAACCCAGAACTTTTCACAAAAGAAACCCCTCCAGTAATTGAGAATGAAATTTTGATGCCTTACTCCCACTGTCGCTGAAATAGACAGTAGCATTTTTTTCTTTTGAAACGCTGTCCTTCTTCCTTGGGCAAATGTTTTACAACATCTTCCTTTCTAACCTGCATTTTTGTTTGCACTGGTTTCCCTCCCTTCTTCTGCATCACCACTAAAGGGGTCATCAGGAGAAACACACTCGCTGCTCTCAACCTAAGTGTCTGGCAGACAATTATTGCAGCAGATTGTTACACTGAGTTCTATGGTAAGTCACAACAGTAAAATTATTTAGCTGTAAAACAGGTATGCAGAGACTACTAAATAATCTTTGCGTTACTGCCATCATAGAGAATTTCACATAAGTCACAGGAGTAGGGCCCAAGCTGAAATGTCATTGTCACTTCTCTCTGTCCTTTCATAAGGGCAGCACACATAATTTAAGAGATGAAACAGAATCAAAATTTACTGATTTTTACTCTCGAGTACAAGAATAAGCCCACTATAGTTAATGAGGCTTCCTGGATTTACATCAACATAACTGAAAATTAGCTTTTAAATCACAATATCTGATAATAGATGCAGAGGTCTGATTGCAGTTTGCTTTGCTAGAGTGAATTATATACATATGCACATACGCCAAGGGAAAAAAGAACATTTAAACAAATCATCTACTAACAGGGATTATCTGGATTCTGCCGCTATTCAGTTTTTAAACTGTGTATTAAACTAACCACTCTTTTGCTGTCAACCAAGCTTCTCTCATCCTAGGAACTTGTGACTTCTCACAACACTACCTTGAAAATAGCGTTAAATTAGAAATGCAGCAAACCCCTTCACTGCAACAGTAAGAGAGAACAGACTGTAGAGAATAGCAAATCTGGAAGGACAAGTACATATTCACAACTGACAATTAAAGGGGTAAGTAAGTAACAAAAAATACAAAAGAAAATTTTGAAGTACATTACAGGCACGTTTTCAGATTTTTTTTTTATCGAGCCATAGTTTCTGTAATCAGGCATCAAGAATTAGAGATATAATCATGGTTCTTAAAACATTAATAATCTCAATTAGTTTGTAAAGTTCAGTTTCAAATTGCATCAAAGCAGAAATAAGCCATCACAATCTAAACAAAAACCATGTCTTTCTACAAACATGCTCAGCCTGGAAAACATCTCACTTTTTTAAACTTTTTTTTTTTTTTCCTCTTTTACAGGATTTAAACAAACCAATCTGACAGGATTCTTGTTCTAAAGCTTTATTGTTTTGTTTTGCTAAAACTGATGTCAGAGTTAATTCTATAGTTGATTTCATTCACTGCTTTCATCTGTGTCATCAAAATAATCATCATCATCCTCATCATCTGACCAGTCGAACTCACTGAAACCCAAAGCCATGTTGATTTTCTTTCCTTTTCTCATAGAGGTGGTTTTAGAAGAATTCTTTTTGGCTTGCATGTTTATCTGCATTCCAGAATGCAGGACAGATCCTGCTTGGTTCAGAGAGAAGATATCCCCAAAGCCCGTCATCATCAAGGCCTTCAGACTTTGGTTCATGCCAGCTACCTCCCCGTTACTTGTTGCTGTAATCTGACATGACATCTCTGCACTGTTTGACTCCTCTGTTTTAGATTCAAAGTAAGACTCCTCAGACATTCTTGCAGCAAGAGGTAAGAAAAACTATTTAAAGAAGGAAAGGACAGAGCAAAAGTGAAAGTTAGAACCAATTTAAAAAATAAGGAAAAAAGACACCACCATATTAGTTAGCAATCAACAGAAGGCACAATGATTAGTCAAATTTAAACACAGAGATCAAGTAAGAATTCATCAAACCAGAGAGCTTCATTCTGAGGTCATTGTTCTTAAACAAAAGTGCAAAATCACTAAGTCACATGGCAAGAACCACAGGTAGAAGAGCTTTCATGACAAAAGAAGGTTCAAACTCTTCAATCCTCCATTTCGTATAGCAAAAACCACAGTGTGATATTTCCCAGCCAGGTGGACTGGCTCCCAGAGCAATGCAGGTACAACAGAAGTCTGAGTGAGTTGCTTAACTGAACTTTTCAGGATTGAAGAATAAATCCCATTAGGATGACAGAACCCAAACGTGCTCCCAAAGTTTGGTGCAGAAGTAGCAGCACAGTAAATATCAGAAACAACAGCAGCAGTATTATTCGTGCGAGATGGTTTTAAGCGTAGGCTCAAAAGGAGAAGAAGGGGTAGCTCTGTGATGCCCACAATCAGAAATAAGCCTTTCACCAATGCAAAGGACACAGGAACTGGCCTCCAGCCCACACCAGCACCTTGCTTCTGGAAGCTGTCCCAGGGAGGAGCAGGCAGTGGAAAGGGGGTTGTATGCTCAGCTGGTTAGCTTCTTGAGCTTGGTTGTGTTGCCTTATTTTTGTTTTGAGTGCTTTCCATAGATAAATGATATACAACCAAATGGCAGTTAAAATCTCTACTGATGTAATCTTCACCTACAGATAATGGCATTTTCCTGACCCAGTCTGTTTGTAATAACAAATGAAATGTGCCCTCTCCAGCTAAGTAATGATAAATGCCCCTTCAGAGTGGTCAGGCTCAAAACCTCTTTTGACAAGTATGCCTGTTCTCCACAGCAAGTAAAAACTCAGGAGCTTCATCTCTAATGAAACTACATGCTAAAGCAGATGTGTGCGAACACCTGAACTCACCTTTCTTTCCAAAGCTGTTTGCAAAACTACCTGCCCAAAATTCATGAGCAAGAAACTGAAAAGAGTCAGCAGCAGTTAGTCACGAGTTATAGAGGGGATTATGGTGATGGCACTAGTAACAGTGGAGGCATCAAGGCCAAGCTGCTCAGAATGCCCATTTCTTGGTAAAACCACTTAACACTGGCAAATTGTCTATCATTGAAAAGGGCAGTATCTGTCTTTTTTTCCTCTCAAGTTCTCCCTTGCTTATATTTGCTTTCTGTTACCACTATGGTTAACAAAAGTTAGTGATCGTGGTTTAAAAAAAAAGTAAGAAGATGTGGCACCCTAAATACTCCTCCTGCATCCTACTGCTCAGTGATGAAAGAACCTGCAGCTAAACTTCTGTATACTTAATTGTACAGAAAAAAGCAATTACAGCATCACTAGGGTGCTACTCAGATGAAGGACATCAGAAGGTCCTACTGATAAAGAGAAGTAATATTTTAAAAACAAGCCCTAACCACAGAAACAAGATACCCACCACATACAATTCAGTGCCAGGTAGATGCTTCCATCAGCTATTGGAATTTTAGTTTCTTTGAAGCCATGGAAAAACATCCTCTGATACCTGGGAAGAATTCCCTATAAAAATCAACAAAGCTGCAAAACAGCTTTCCTCCAGATCACATTTCTGAGTCAGTGTTTGTGCAGTGCTTGGCAGTGGGCAAGCAGTGAATGGGCCATAACTGTGGCTCTTAAGAGATATGCACACAGAGATCAGACCCAAAGGTTTCTATTGTGCAAGACAGCAGAAATAGGGTCAAAACAAGAGCAGCGATAACCACTATTTTCACAAAAGTGTTTTAAAAAATTAACCTTATCCTTCTCTCACATGGCTGTGTGCAAAGCTGTATTTCATCCCTTAGAGCAGGAGCAGCCTGCCACTCATAGCTACCTACCATGCAGGATGGCATGATGAAGTTTCTATCAGTCCTAAAACACTGGGAAATCAACTGGCAGAGAATCAGGTGTTCTTTGACTTGGAATTAGTTTTATTTCTGCACACCACTTTAATAGTATCTGCTGGCCTCTGGTCTTTGTTGTAGAGCAAAATGAAGAAGTGACTGCAGGGCATTAAAGTACAGATGACAGTACCAGTTAAGACACAAGGCCTAGAGATGGTGAAGAACCAGATATAAGCCTAGGGGACACCTTAAGCTATGTTACTTGCTTTGGTTGCCATTGTTTTTATAGCCAGGGTAGCTTAAAATCAAGCTACCTCCCTGTTGCAACCTTCTGTTTAATACTGCTGCACAAGCACACTTTGAACCAAGGGAGAGGGAGACAGATACTTGAGTCCTAGGGTTACAACTTTCAGCAGAATGCTCAGTGGTATCTTGCTAATGATTTACAGCTATGAATTTTAAACACCGTTGGATTTGTATCTAGTGTCTTGTGGAACTCCATTTTCTATCCAAAAAACAATCTTGTTTAAACAAGACAATTTCTGCTTGTAGTAATTTTTTTCCCCAACAAAGGGGTTCTTTTTAAAAGCTGGTTTTGTGTAACCATTCACTACATATCTATGGTAAAAAACAAACATGCATTTCTCTATTATTGCATTTAAATGCAATAGGAGAGGTGAGTTAACGTTATGCAGAAAGATAGTTCATGCTTAGCACAATAGGCCTTAGCACAATGCTTTGTTCTTTCAGCAATGCCAGTTCTAAGTGAAAAGTAAGAGTCATAAGCAAGTACAACATAAAAAACCCTAGGGTCTTGCTTGTGAAAAGATTTGCTCATTAAGGCAGTGCCTCATGCTGTGCTCAGGACAGATGATGGTCCGCAGCTCAGTTACTGGAAGTTTGCAAGTGCTAAAGCAAGCATACAGGTATCTACTGAGAACACACAGTATCTGCACATAGGAAAATATTCATTCTTCATTATTTCACTACTGTATTTTCCTAGCTGGACCATGAACGCAACTTCATTCAAACAGCAGCGATTAGCTATGCTTTAAAAACAAGTAGCATGTAAATGGGTCTGGTTGGAATCAAGGTTTTAAGCAGGATAAAATTTGGCATAAGAAGAACGCACACTACTGCAACCTCAGTTTCGTACTGTTTTGGCTAGTGTTTTAAAACCAAGTAGGTAATGCAGTATTTTTCTTAACAATTCTGTTGTGAGATGTCTGGCCATGCACTAACTTGGTGGTCCTCCCTGTGCTAATCAGCAAAGAGCAACATATTTCATTAAGAAATTTAAGATAATCCAAGGAAGTTTTTTTATTCAATTTATTAATAGGCACATGGCAATCCTAACAGGTAAGAAGTGGTCAGTACAATTATGTAACGATAATTACGAAAAAAGCCCTAAATTAACATTTCAAACTCTGACCCCCTTTTTCAATGAATGGAAATTTGCTTCTAAAAGAACAGAATAAAAATCCATCTACATAGGTTTCTCAAGCCTTCTTCTGCAAGAAACAAAGCGTTCTCAATATTTAAGACCAAATCTTGCATCCATTGAAGTCAACAACTTTCTAGTTAAAAAAATGAATGTATTGAATGCAATCAACTTTTAATGCTGAGAACTGTAATTAAATCAGTGGGAAGTTACTCTGGTGCCCACGGCACAATATGAACTACCAGCAATATCTGATATTGAATGTATTAGATGAAATTTGTGTAAATAGTATAGTCACGTAATAAAATGGACTTTAACTGGCCCAAATGAACAAATGGACAAAACAGAGGCACTCTTTCCTTGGCATGTCTTTAGATTTACAGAGACAAAGCTCCAAGTACTTTCTGAAGACAGATGAAAGGTTTAATTATTGTCTACTTACAGGAGTATTGGACTGTTCAGTTAACTTCTGCTCCCACATCCTCAAACGCCGCTCCCGTTCCTTTAATTCCTGCTCTTTAAAGCTCAGATCACGCTCCAGTTTCTTTAGTCTCTCTAAGGTTGCCTCAATTTCACATCTGCACGGAGACAATTTGTTATGTTTTGCCTTTTCCCGACAGATATAAATTGTTCATAATTTCCACTTGCATGTTAATTAAATGCAAAAGGTTGAAAAGTACAAATACTAACTCAAGCAGTTCATTTAATTATTACCAAATGCAAAGCCTTTCAGAGCTTTAAGAATAACCAGCAACATTTATACCTGAGAATAACCGTAATACCTTCAGCTGAAGTAACATTAAACAGAATAAAACACCATACAACAACAACAACAATATTTTCTCTTAACATCATGAAACGTGACCTTACCCATAAAGAAACTGCATCAGAACCAGTAGCAGTTCTGCTAGGACAGCAGGATGATCATTACTAACACGACGTGGGCAGCCTAAGAAGCCCATTTGCCTGAGCTTAATATTAGTTGGACTTATATTCAAAATACACAGGAGTAGCACTGAGGTGTTTTTCTCACTTACCTTCCTCTTTCTCTATGTGAAGATATAAAAGCAATAATATTAACAATGACATGGTCATGCAAACGGTTAAAAATATAAGCTTCTCAAGTTAGATACAGTTAATAAAAGGATTTGGTTTACTTTTCTCTGCTTTCCACACAGAAGATGTGAAAAATAAGAAAGGCAGAAAGTGAAGGCAGTTCTATAAGAAGCTTCAGATACTGTCTTGATTGGGTTGCACTGCACTTATCTCAGGTCTTAAAGTGGTTTCTTTTAACATGCTTTCTGAGGGACAGTATCTTTTAAACACATGAACTGAACTGCTCATGGAAATTTTAACTTCAACAAAGTTTTCCCCTACAAATGCATGGGTGTATACTAGAGAGTACAGAAAAATATTTCTGTCACTAAATTTCAACCAGGGTATAATCAAAGAAAAAGCTCCTTTTGTATCAGAGGTTGTATTAATATTTAGCAAATGGTTTCTTTGGGAGACTGTGTGCTGCCTGCCACTTGTGTCCTGACTTTCATGTGTTTCCTACTCGCTTTTGTGGGAATAGTCCATTACAGCATTTTGGTTTTCCTCCTTGAGAAAGAGGGCTCCTAAGGAAACAGGTCCTAAAGAGAGCTTTGAAGACAGCTACTGGGACTCCACAATGCCAAGTCTTCTCCTCAAACTTTCACAACGGTTTCCCTTTGTTAATACATATTTAATTTTAGGGGTGTATGTGTGTCTGCCTGTGAAAAAAAAAAAAATTATTTCTTTCTGTAAAACTCCTGTCCAAGCATGGAATGATTAAGCTCTTCTCAAGTATCAACCTAAAGGAGTTCAAGCTCTTGATGAGCACAAATGCATACCCAAATACCTGATTTATATAAACGATTTAAATATTTCAAATCTATTTATAGAGTTCATATATTAATAATACATCTCTCCCAGAAAGCAATGGTTGCAAAGTACACTGAAATGATTCAAAGCTGGAATAACTAGCAAACACTACTACCATGTTTAATTCTACTGCAAAAATCAGCCACCTGGGGCAAGGGCATTTATCACACTTAAATCCCACTGAGCATGCTGTTCAATGTGGTCATCAGAAAAAATGCCCCTCACAATTGTTATGCCTCAGATTTCAAGCAAAATTCTGTCATATTTAGGCACGCAAAGTAAAGGCTTATCTCTGTGCTGGGTCACGTGTCCTGATAAAGACACAATAAGGAAACAAAACTAAAAAGCACTTGACAGAAGATCAGAAGGTGACTCCTCTCCAAACATTCATTTCCCTATCATAAACCCTTTCTCTCAGGAGCAACATGTACTATGCCAGCACATCTACTGTGGAAACTCCAGAGCAATTTGTGGATAGTTGCAGGTGCTGCTTTACTTAGCCTCTCTCTCAACATTACTGGTAGTTGTATGCAACTGTGTTAATTTTTAAAATATGTAAATTAAGCTCTCTTTTAAACAACATTCTGCACTAGGAAGGTCCAAGTAACAATAGCTTTCTATTGCCAAAAATCTATTTTGTGCTTTAATTACCTCTCTTCATTAGACAGAAACATCTCTTATAATAAAAGGTCAGTCTGTGAAAACAGTTGCATTCTGAAAAATAATTCCACTGTATAATAAAACTGTGTAATTAAAGAGAAAGCTACTGTACATTGCCCAGTTAATGAGTCTTACTTCATAAATGAAGCAGCCTGAAACATTGTATGTGGTAGGGCATGTGAATTTGTTTACTTCTTTATTTCTGCAGTCTGAGTTTACTGGCTTTTCTAGAATAATCCCATTCTGTGACATCAAAGAACATATACTGTATTATTAGAAACTATAGTGATAAACAGCCACAGATTAAAAACAATGGCTGGCATTTGTTTCTAAGTCTTCAATAACTACTGATACACTAATACAAGTATTGTAAATAGACTTTTTTAATCATTAGAAAAGTCACTTCTGGGAAGAGGATGGAAGGAGAAATGCTGTTAGTACATATGACTAAATGCAGATATATGTGAGCTCTTACTGAATTGAAACATCATTACTTCAACAGTAATTTTTTTTCTACTGCAATAAAAATGACTTGAGAAACAGCTCAAAAAAAGATCACTGAATAAGAACTTAAACATAAGGTAGAATTGTGCAACTTAGTCACAATGGTGTCCCTATTTTATTAAATAACAAAAATCTTAAGATAATTATTTTAAGTAAATTACAGACTAGGCACATTCAAATTAATTATTAATATAAACATCAAGAGCAGCAAGTGCTGCAAGTAAGGCCACATTAAAGATATGTCAAAATGTCCTCTATATTATCACCTCTGTCACTCATGTATAGACTCAGCCCATTGTCAGTTTTCATATCAGTTAGAGATGTTGAGGAATTTGGTTACTTGCTGTCACAGATGCACTTTTTGCACATCTCTATAAAAAAAGAACCTCACCTTGACTTTTCTTAAGAGTGGTAAAAAATGTAATCCAGCTTCTCTGAGCTTTGATTTGCTTACTAAGAGCAGTGCCTCTGTGAAAGTGCAGTATCTGGATCACTAATTTAGAGGTCTCTCAAAGGAACAAGCATAACCTTTGCTTTTCCCAAGCCCACTCTTCTCCAGCACTCTGATAGGCAGGCATCATTAAAATTCCCTATTTCTTGGAAACATATCTCATTCTTCCTCTATTGCTAGTTCAAATCTCTTTGCAAATCACTATGGGATAGAAAAAAAAAAAAAGCTATGAGTAAAAGCAAAGATTTTTTTCAATGTAGAAGCTAAAACATTAAACTTTGGCACGAGTGTTCTCAGAAATGGTCTTAGTCTGCTTTAGTTTATCCTCTGGGATCACTTTATGCACACAAGTTTTCATCTACTTTAACTTGCATATTTTTTGCATACTTTCCATTAATTTGACTTACCCTTCAAGAGCATCTCCAGACAGACAAGGCTTTTGCACTAGGGAAGGCAGCCGTTACTAGAATTCAGGTAAGAAGTTGCCTCCCTCACCCAGCCTAAGCAAGCCCACCCACAACTTGAGTTCTTTCTTAACTTTGTGTTTTAATTTCTGCTTAATTTAGAAGTCACCTGTGCTTTCAGGAAAATCACGCCCCACTAGAAATTTGTATTTTCTCCCTCACATTTCTTTTGCTCCCAGTTACTTATTCTTCCAAACAAAATATGCCAAGTTTATCTTTAACACAAGTCTCCACAGCAAGTTTTTCTGTGACGTCCCTTCCAACCCAAACCATTCTATAATTCTAGGAAATTTTTGTTTCTATGCCTTTTCATTAACACTGTGTTAGCCATTACTCATCTCAGCAATTTAGGTGCATGAAAATAAAATTTGCAAGAAATACTTGGGCTGAGTCACACTCCAAGAAATCAATCAGTTTAGTAAAAGAAATTTAACATTACCAAACGCCAACCAGCACAGCTTTTATACTGCTACATTGGCAACATTTAAATAGTTTTTTGCTTTTTCCTAACAGAATTTGAGCATCTGTTCATCGTTTAAATAAGTATTATTACTATACAGAGGTGAGTATGAAATCTCTTATTGAGAAGTATTTTTCTTCCAACTCTCTTTGTATTCTCCTTGCTACCAAAACCAACATATGACGTCCACAGTCCAGCATAAACAATAGCGCACATTTGTCCCAGGTCTTAGCACGTGGATTTGGTGGGCGAGAGGGCACACCTATATACTGCAAAACCAGATCACTGACAAACACTTGAGAGTCGGGTACTGGCAGGAGAGGGCACTCAACTGTCCTGCGAGGTAGCGGCGCTGAGAGCGGCCTGCTCCCGGCCCCCGGCCCGGTCCGGCAACGGTGAGGCGCAGATCGGCACTGTGGCCAGCAGGTGGCGCGCCACAGCCGTCCGAGGCCGCTGGCTGCCGCCGAGTCCGGGCAGGAGCAGGCTCGGTCCCGGAACAGGCTATTTATACTAGCCATGTGACCGGGGAGCGGCCCATCGGCAGCTCACTGTTTCCACTCGCCCGATTAAAACTGTGTATCTCGCTTTTCCTTGGAAGTCTGCGGAGAAACGTGGGAAGCCGTGTTTGACAGAAGCCCCCATACCCGTGCATTCTTCACCACCCTTCACCCACCCCTGCTCTAGGTTTCTCCGGTCCCTGCGCTGGCTGCAGGCAGGGAATCTTTCTGTATTTCTGCTCGCAGCTTACCTGGAGCAGAGCCAATGCTTCTTAATATAGACTGAGACAGGATCGTCTGGTAAAAAAATCTCCTGCCTATGCAGATCTGTTTTCAATTTTCTTCTCCAAACAGCAGGACATACTGTGCAGCAGCAGCTTTCTAACCAACAAATAAGCTTTGAGAATAGGCTTCTCAAGTTTTGGCACATAGAGAAAATAGGGTGAAGCTTTTTACTCTAAAGCTGTGTCATGTAATGAAGTTTTCTTTGATTTCTTTTTATAAACACCTATGAATAAAAATTACAGTCAAATACACTATGTAAAAACAGGACTGTCCTGAGTATATGCTGAATGTATGGACATGAAGTCAAGGCAAGGGAGAGAACGTACAAAAAATGGCAGAACACAGACAACTGAAGACAAATGGAGGGTTGAGTTGAAATGATTTTTTTTAAATGAAGTTTATCTTTTTTTTTTTCCAAACTTTCTATGACAATCGGATCAAACACATGTATACACCCCAGTTGTTTTGCCCTCACGCTACTGACTGAAAATCCATAATTAGTTTTAAGATATGAATCACAAAACCATAAATATCATGATAACCTAAACCAGTGTAACAATAAATACGGGATACGGCTAAGTGTGTTGGCTTCTGATACAAGTTTTGCAACATTCTGGACAATCCTGAAAAATAGCAAAGTAAGCTACACTCAAAAAATACCTCAAAGCACAGATATTTTCTGCCAATCATCATTGGAGTCTGGTTTCTTTCTGAAAAAAATATGGACTTAGACCATGTCAAAGAAAAAACATGTAATTTCATTTTGAGAAGAAAACTTACCTCCACTCTGCCTTGTTATGGAGGAATGAGTTACACTGGTCTGGAAGGTTGCTGTCATTTGACATAGATTCCAGGATTGAAATGATCTGCTTGAAAGATGGTCTTTTCTAAAGACAAAGAAACACCAAAACAAAACACACCATTTGCATTCACATACAACTACTACTGTGTAAAAGTATTTGCTGGATTTTTTTTGGCTGAAAGACTGCAAGCAACAGAAACTGTGGTGCTGCTTTCTGAATCCAGCATCCTACAAGAAGACCATAAATTTGTAAACTATTTTTTAAGTTTCTTCTCCCTAAAAAAAAAGTTGACTTAGGAAGTCACATAAACTAGTAGGACTCAAGCCTTACCTTAGTTTTCCATATCTACCAGTAAAACCCTTTGGTGCTCAACAGGAGCACCAGACAACATTGGTAGAATCAACAACAATCAAGATTGTTTGGAATTAAGAATAAAGTCTTCCTCAAGCTAAGAAGGAAAACGCTGCCAAAAAGAGAAGGCTAAGAGATTAGCCTCTTGTAATTAGAGAGATGGCCTTTTACAGGTAGTAACCTGAAGTCTTTAATGTGTTAATGAGCTACTGAACTGCTCATCAAAAATTGGCTTCTGGCTGCAATTCCCCTCTTGCACAGAAAGACAGACTTCCCTGAAAAACCTCTCACTTGGCTACCTCCAGAGTGGCCATGGAAGATGAAGAGTGAGGTTAGATGAGGATGTCTTGCCTAGCAGTTGAGTTATATCAGTAGTATCTCCGCTTTTCTGTCCTGGCTCATTTACTGAACTTGCTGTTCCAGGGGTCTCCCACTGTGCTCCCTAGTCACAGAAAGGTGTTAAAACTTCTCCATATTTTCTACTTTCCCCTTAGTCCCAAAAGGAAGCTGTGAAGTAGGATAATAACTGAAAAAGCCACAGTCAAGTGTGTTTCTTGAGAGAGCACTGACTCTGTTAGTCTGTTTGACAGACCCCAGACAACGTTGAGACAAAAGGCTGAAACAAAATGTAGATACATAATAAGAGGATGATGCACATTCTTTCTCTATCATGCCTGTAATTATACCATTTCTGCTAAAATTACAGATGCCGCAATTAAAACGTGCATTTTAATTTGGGAGCACAAAAACAATTAGGAACAATGCTGAGGTGTCTCTCCCTGGAAGATCCAAGTGATTTCCACATTATAAAAGAAAGACACTTTCTTTATTTTAAATGTCAAATAGCATGAAGAAGTGTCAAATGAATAACAAAAAAGGAGACAAGCTCTCTTATACTGTAATGCTGCACTATTCGTCTGTAACTGGGGGCTCTGTCTGTCATTTTTTGGTCCATCTCCATGACTTCACGCAGTGGGCAGCTGCATGAGCTATGCAGATTTCCTTTGCAACAGACAGTTCTTGCCCCAGCCACCACATGTTTACACAATTTGGCCCCCAGCCTAGCATCCATGGAGCAGCACACAAGCAACATGTCGGCAAGAGCCTGTTCAGCAGCACATTTCTTTCACTTGTTGATCTAGTCCCGGGGTGAACATCCAAGAGAGTCTCCCTGTATTTACAGGGGAGCTGGGGGCAGGTAGCAGTCCTTTCTCTACAGGACCTGCCACAGCTGATCAAACCCTCTGAACACATCCTGGAAGGGCATCAGGGAGTATGCTACGCTGGGGGTACAGAGCACAAAATTCATCCCTGCCACCAGCCAGGATGGACAACTCCAGTGCAGTTTTGGTGCAGTCTTCTGACAGCTGCCACACTCTTCTTGTTGCTATAGTTGCATCTCTTGTAACCACCTCAGTGCTGAGGTGATTGAAGAGCTTCCCAAATGGAGAGTAAACTGTCAGACAGGAGATACAGGTCCCCACCAATACACCAGGGTTACTGTTACTGTTAAATACTGCCCAATGGACTGACTGGTGTGTAACATGCCTGTACTAAACTAATTCCATTTGCAGGAACAGATGAAGGGAAAACATCCCCATGCTGGATTAATTACAGTATTTTATGGCTTTACTGGGTGTACCTGCATTAGCAGCAGGGTTGGAGCAGATGATCTCTAGAGGTCACTTCCAAACTCTACCATTCTATGACTTACAAAACAATTCCATGAGTTTTGCTTGGTCCTTCTTTCTCAGGGGTATACTGGGAAGTATAGGGTAGAAATGACACAAAGTGGACACAGTCAGCAGTAACTACTACCATGCCAAGTAAGACATTATGACAGAGAACAGGGTTTTTACAAAGGGTGGGTGAATGTGCCAACTGACCATTTAGGGAGAATTGGCAACACATACATTTTGGGTCCTACGCTACAGGATAAGGAGCTGTTGAGTTATGCAGCTAGAGCTGGAATAAATGCAGTCACACAGTATTGACAAAGCTTGTGCACCTCTGGCTGTTCGGTTTCTGTGAACAGCCCCTAGCCAGATTTACAGGTACCAGTTTTCCCTGGAGGCAGAGCTGATATGAAGACACAGCACACACTGCCATGTGGGTTTTGTTGGTTTCTTCCCCCTAGGCAAGGACAATTTCAGATTTAATAAATGCACTCTAAATGCAGACTGATACCTTCCTTAAAACTGGCAAGAAGTGACTGTTGAAACTGGAAACCCAAGCTGAGCCTTATTTTTTTTTAATGTATTTTTGGTAGATGACTGCTTAGCGCTTTCTGGAAAGTCAGGCATCTCAAGTCATTCCTTATACAACATTCTTAAAATATCAAGGCATGAGTCGTCTTTGACAATTATTTCCCTTTATATCTGTGATGTCTCATACAAAAATCTTTAAAATACATGCCCCTTTAGAAATAACTCTAGCTAATATTTTCACTGCTTCCTTCCACTCGGTATTTGTTACTAAACAGATTTGCATAAACTCAGGGCATTTAATTCATCTGGATTTTTTGCTCCTTCTCTGTTCAAGGGTTTTGTTTTCTATTAGAATATCAGTAATTTACAAATTTTTTTACATAAAATGGCAATAAACTGAAGGGACAAGTGAAATGAGGAAGAACCACTGACGTGTGTTTCAAAAGCAAGTATCTCCAGTAAACAAAGGCATCAATGATGAGCAACCTTGTTTGTACAATTATCTAGTACCCATGCAAAAGCAGCTTGTTTGGTAGGAATTTTAACTTGTGGAAGTAGTTATTTAAGATACTTAGTTACCACAGAAATTGTTCATTAATAATTACTGACTTAAAACAATTGGTAATTAACATTTTAGTAAAATGCTCTGAACTCACCAGGATTTGTTCCAGCTCGGACAGTTTAAACTGTATAAAGACCACCGTTAGAAATATCATACAGAACAATGCACTACAGACATTTTTCTCTATGTAAGAAGACACTCATAAGAATTCAAAGCGAAATTAGTAACTTGGTTCACTCCCATGAGGAAGTTGCGGTGTGAATAGTGTCTGACATGCCAGCTGCCCTTGCAGCAACTCTTCAAGTATGTTCCTTAGCTCCATAGTAAATGTACCTCTCTCTCTCTCCTGAGGGGTAGGAATCCTAAACGTCATGCTTTCTGCAGGCTAAAAGTATGTACATTAGCAGTTGCTTTTGAGCAGCTGACATCCTCAAGCTCACCCCTGCTTGACCTTCAGGACCTTGTTCATGCATCAACTCTCTGATTTGCTAAAGCTAATCCTGGCAAAAAGAGAACATTACACAGAGCAGTATTTTAGAGGAGCGTGCTCCATCTTTTGGCTCATGCAGGCCACACAGCCTTTTATCAAGGCATTTGGAGAGCTGTAAGTAACGATTCTTTCCCAACACGTGACTGAATAAGTCACATGCCCAAATTGTGGCCAGAGATTACTCCATTTCAGTCATGTGAACAAAGCATTTATAATTGCCTAACAGAAGAGACGCTGCATGAAAAAAGAGCAAAATGCAGACTGTCAGAAAAAAAAATATTTATTCATTCTTTGCCCACATGAGAGATGCCTCTGGGAGTAATGCTCCTAGGAATCAGCCCACATCCACCTAGATTAATTACTTGGGCAGACAGAACTCAGCCTGACGGATAAGGCATCTTTCTTTTATGCAAATCCCTCCCTCTCCTTAAAAACCAGCAGCAGCTTTCTGGACACTTATATATGCAGCTAAAGCAAACCGGAGAGTAAGTTTATCTACTATGTCCTTCAACAACAGAAAAGAATCTCCAGTAATTCTTATTCTGTGGCATTTGGTAGTGATGCTTCTGCTCTGGAGTAGTTATTAAAGATATGTAATTACCACTGGAAAGTGCTCTTCAGTAATTACTGACCCAGAACTTAAACTGCCTACTTGTAGATTCAAAGACTCAAAGCACTTTTCTCCCTTTCCTTCTGTGGAAAGGATAAAGATGGATATATTAGGGAAACGGCATTTAAATGGGTGTTCATGTGGAAACCATACAGTGATCATCAATTCTGTATGAAAGCAACTCCTACCCAAATTAAAAAAAAAAAAAAAAAAAAAAAAAAAAGAAGAAGAAGAAGAAACCAAGAAGGCAAATCTTTTCTCATACTGGTCTTCACTACTCTCTGGTGATAACAAATTCTAGCTTTAGGGCACCTAAGCACCGTAATTCACCTTGGGAAAGTTCTTGTTGATGCCTTGACTTGAGAAAAGGAGCCAGATTTTATTTTCTGATCTACCCTTCTCTGTGATATACCTTCCTAAGCAAGGAAATGGATGCTAATATTTGGTAATAAAGCTAGTATGTCCACAAGCTTTTTCCAGTCAATTTTATGTATAAGTCAGTTTAAAGAAGGTAAAACTCTCATAATCTACAAAAGCTAGCTATCTTTAATTTCCGTTTTGGTTTATTCTCTTAGGGGCAGATTAATAGTGACAATGGTTTAGCTCGTTAACTCATAGTTTTACTCCCATTTTCACGGTTAAACAGTGTATTATAATAATTCTACTATTGTATTATTCCAGGATAATCATTATAAAGCTCATAATTCAAAGTTCTAAGGATAAAAACTAGGAAAAGTTTAAGATTGATTTTGAATTTGTTGCTGACGTTCGTACACACATTTTATGGATTAATTGATTCCTTACATGTTTTCAACACAAGGAAGTCATCAAAGTTGGACCCTGAAATAGATATTTCATGTGATGCTCATATAAATCCAAGAATGATTAGCTATTAACTACTGAAAGAGAATAAAAAGACCAATTTTTCACCTGCTCCAAAATGGCTACATTCTTGCTGTCTCACTCTATTTACAGGTATTGTCTTGAGTAGTCAGGTAACTCAGCAGCATAATAACTCTTGATTAAAAGGAAGACATTTAAGTAAACATGTAAACACAAAAAACCCAAACCAAAACCAAACAAAAAAAACCCCAGTCTCACTGTGAAGAAATGTCTGTACCAGCATGCAGCAGTAGCATTAGATGGGATTTGTCCCACAGAGAAACACTAACACTCTTAGGAAAACAAGGCTGGGGGTGGTGCAGAAATAAAACAAAGTACCTTTGAATCAGCATCCCAACATTGGTGCATTAGTTCTGCAAAACTTCTGGGACAACTGCTTGGAATGGTTAATCTCTAAAAGAGAGAGAATGTACCAGTTATTGGAAGCATTTTCCTTTAAGCTGCTACTAACATTTCCTATAAAAGCAATGCATTGGAAAGAAGTAAACCCACTCTTCTTTCTTTTAAATGTAATATAAAAACTGAGGATTGACATATTGAAAAAACAAATCTACTAACACTAGAAAGATGTACAATTAATTAACAAACCTATTAAGAAGGAATGGAACAAATGCACAAATGGAGCTGTTTTTAGTACTAAAACATATTAGTTTGTGGAGGTTGCTCCATAGTATTCCAGGATGCCTGTAAAGATAGGTATAATATACATTCCACCTTAATTCCTTTCTCCCACACAGAAGATTCAGCTGCACAATATTATACTCACTTCTGATATAGCAAATGGTTGAAATATAGATCACATTAAGTGAATTAAAAATTTTTGAGTTAAGTGAAGCTCTACATGAGACAAGAGATGTTTCATGAGTCTATGGTCAGAAGGATTAATGAGGACGTGCAGATCTCAGAGAGCACAGTGAACCCATATTAAGTATTTCCTGATGACTGAAAACAAGGAGTTGCTGGTTACAGCCAGGACCACTGACTACAGAAAATTTGTTTGAAGCTTATCTGTTTTCCTTTGCTGAGAGTTTTAAGATATTAAAATATTCCCTTGGTCAGTCTTAGAGGACTTTCAATTTAAAGAATCTGCTTTCACAATGGACAGCCTAAAAGCAAATCTATTCCCATATACACACAGCCAGACACGGAAGTATCTCTGGTCACGACTAAATGTGCATCTCAACAAAATTACACATATAAGGAGATGCCTGTGCTATTGCTGAGGCAGTTAACTGACTTCAGATGTTTCATACTAAATTTAAAAAATATGTAGATAAAACCTCAGTTCCTCAGTGAAAATGGGTGCAAACGTAAGAGAAGTCAAGCTGGAAAAAGGGTTCCCTGTCCTGTAACAGGTGAGAACCAGGTAGTACAGTCCTGTGTAGATCAACCTGCTAGGAATATCCTCTTATCTGTCCTACTCTGGGCATTTCAAAAGCAAAGCAGAGCAAGTTGTGTCAAACTGTACCATTATATTACTGTAATGTGACCTGAAAAGCCCTACAAGTCACAGCAGCCAAGGTAAGAGTTAACAAATTCTGCTGCACAAGCATTTGAACACCATGAAAACTGGAAATGTGAGAAATAGAGCCAGGAACTGCAGTAGTATGATTATTAAAACAATTTAATACTTTAAGGTGCAAATCTTTCTGTGCAAGAAGAAAAAATACACAGAAATTTTTACAACGCATAAACAAATTGTACTGGTTCTTGATCTCTAGTTGAGTCATTAGCCTAAAAATATCCTGGCTAGTCTTGCTACAGTATTTGTTTGTAACCCTCACTGTTCCAGAAGGGTTGCAATCAGCACTTACAGGTGTCCCATTTGTGCAGAACGTTATCTATCATGTATTATAGAGATAGCAGGTCCAAGAGTGTCATATTCTGATAAAGATAACATTTTTCAGTGGTAATTTATTATGAGATAACAAGTAGAATAATCTGAACTCTCATGTTTTTCTTTTGTGGGTAAAAAAAAAACAAATTTAAAATCTATAGTTACATAGAAACTCTATCAGATTAAAATAGGATTGTGAAATTATGGAAGCTGAAAAAGTCCCATACGGAATAATTAAAATCCACTTAATTTGTTGGACTCAGGCTTTGCAAAGGGGGACTTTTCACCCTATGCAATTAGGTTTTGGTTTCAGGCTCACACTCATTTAAACAAGGGCCTTTCAGTGCAAAAAATGAAGGACACACTTAATAGTGGTTCTATTCTGTGGTGAATTGGAACCATGCACCACCACTGATGTCAACAGATGGAACTGAGAGCAGAACGTGACCCTCACACTTGTTTTGGGACATAGAAATTATGAAGAAATGTAGCTCACAAGTCTTACAGTGGGGTTGTTCCTAAGTCATGGACAGAAAAAAAACAAAAACGTATGTAAGTGTTAATGCCCTCTGACCTCCCTGGCACCCTTCCAGAGAAGATGGTAGCAACAGGTTAGTGGTATCTGACAGAGAAGCATATGGGTCTGAAAATGCCACCCTTTAGTTTTCTTCTGCCTTGACTAAAATAGTCATCATGTCCCACAGTTTGCTTATACTGTATCTCAGACAGTTCCTTGCTCTAGAAAACTGTAGAGCAAAGTGTTGCACACTCCATCTTTCAGTATTTGACTAAATCTCTTTATAGCACTCCCAGTGCCACTCTATACCCACTACATAAAACTGTACATGATAGGTATAGGAAAGAAATACTGTTGATGGAATGCTTTGTTCTTCTTCAAACTGATGTATGAGGCTTTTCCTAAACTACAAGAGTCTCAATGTGCCTCCTGCCCTGATAAAGACCACAGAAGACCACATACTTAATCTTCACATTGTTAATGTAGCATTTCCAACTAATTGGTATATCACAGAAATCACTGACTGGAATTAATCCGGTCCTCAAATAGAAGAGACGAGACAGGGAAAAAAAAAAAAAAAACCAACAAAAAAAAATTAACCTAAGAGGAGGAAACCTAACTCCTCCGTTTAACTCTGAAGCATTTTGAGAAATAGTTTATGTAGAATAATAGGAATCTGTATTGTACAGCCACTACCTCGCCATTGTAATGTTTCCCAAGCTTCCGCTGTGTCTAGATAGAGGAGGTTTCATCTTTGTGGAGGATTTCCATGCTTGTCTGTGTGTGGTACAGTCGCAACTTTAAATGTTTTTTAAATGTAGTTACTGTCTTTGATATCAAGGGACTATGTGTTCAGATATATGCTCACATGTCCAACTAACTGAAAGCCTCAATTTGTGAGAAGAAGAAAAGCGAGGCTGGGGACACTGTACAAACGGTGTTTACACCACTGAAGTGCTTTTGAAATGGAAAGACTCTGCATGAGGAGGCTTGCAGCTATGCCACAGCCTTGCCGATACCAGTGAGGAGCTCATCTTCAATGTAGTGTTGAACGTAGGTGGCAAAACTGTAATTTCTCTCTTTTTTTAAAACTATTTTTTCTTCTTTTATTTTTGAAATTTTCATCTAAGCGGCAGTTTCTTGTACTATAGTGACTCCTGCTGGGAGAGTTAAGTTGAAGTAGCTGAAGGTCTCTTACAGATATATCAACTCCCGGCCAGTAAAAAGATGTCCTAAACGCAGGAGATGGAGTTAAACTGTTCCCCTACCTTGGACGCAATGGCTTCTTTCATCACTAAGAACAAACCCCTAGGTTTTACAATTGAGACTGAGAAACTAGTACAGTACTTGTACAATTTTTGATCTACAGCATCACGACGTGAAGCTGCAACAATTAGATGTAAAGGGTCCATTCATGAGGAATAACATCACTTTGACCCTTTGTGTTAGCTCCTACTGCTAATCTTTCCATACGCGTGAACTTACTTTCAATTTGAAGAAGATGAAAAAGTCTTTTGCAAAACCCCAATACTGTTTTCTGATCTATGTACCTGAATGTAGAAACGTAGTCTTACCTCGTTTTTTTCCACTACAAGCCAAGCTACTTGTAATCCTTCCAAGCCTTTAAAGGGGACCTCCCTTGTTAGCATCTCCCAGAGAACCTGGAACAGAAAAAAAGAAAAGAATTTTTATTTCTGTACTTTGTATTTTAAATACATTATTAAACCTTGATACAGCACTATTCTGTATCCAATTATCAGGCAACCAGTTTCCATTTGCAGAAACTTGGACCAGTGTTTGTGTGCAAGATCCTCTCACTAAATTAATTTGAACGTTTCTGCTTTTTCCTCTACAGAAAATCCAGATGAAAAACTGGATTGTGTGGGGTCCACTGTCTGTAATTTTGTGAGTCATAGAGATTTTATTTTACTTTCTTAGCACATTACATAGTTCACATTTGGCACTTGAGACTTGGGAAGACAATGAACTCCTCCTCTGCTTCTCAGCCCCAACTAGACATATCTTTACTTTGTAGACATTTTGCATTAAAAAATATTTCTGTATGATTCCATGCACTGTTTCCCAGTAGCCAAAATATGATCCCAAAGGTCTCTTACTCCTATGAAAATATTAAATATAATTTTGAAAGTAAACCATAATTGCTTATCTCCAAGTATATGATTATATTAAACTAAAAACTACACAGCATATGGAAAATTACTGGGAAAATTACCCAATATCTTAAAGTCACACTGTCAGACATAAAAAGACTTCCTGATCTCACATGCTTTTAATATTTTGGTAGCATAGTATCCCAAAATCTAAGCTACTCTGCAGAAAAGAGTTTGGCATCACCAAGAAGGCTTGAAGTCAATGAATCCAACTTGCTTTTCTGCCACTGAGACTACATATTGGAGTATAACCAATTTGACAGGCACTTTGTACCTTCGCCTGTGAACTTTTCTGTTTTTTTCTTTTCAATTGGATCCTCACATACCTATCTTGTTACAAATATCCACATAAAAACTTTTTCTGCTGCTCATATACCAACAAAAATTGTATCATTTATATAGGATCTGATCTAATGCATTACGATTCTTGGACAAGTCTCTATAGCCTCACTATTTTGGTTAGTACCCCAGCTTATTCCAGTTACATCATTTTGAATGGATTCTGGCCAGCTATCAAGGTAATTAGAAAGAAAATGCAAGAATACTGCAGATGCTGCTCAAGCAGAAAAAAAGCACTGAAGCAGAGTTGGGCCTTTAATCAAGTGAACAGGATACTCCATCAATAGACCTATTTAAATAATTCTGCCTGAGTCAGAAGACTGATTAGTAAAGGTAAGAGTATCTTGGAAAAATAAGTAAAATATCAGTTTCCCCTCACATAAGAAATGTATGGGGAAAGCTATCATAAGAAATATTTAGCTCTCCTGTTTGCCTCAATTAATTCCTTTGAGAAAAAAATACCAAAAGAAACAGGCACCTCAATTTGTAATTCCAATTACCATCTTTCTACTGGTAGTGAAGGACATTTAACTAGGAGAGAAGGAAAAATTTAGCAGTGCTATGTACTTCAGACAAAAAGATCAGTGTACAAAACACCAGCCTCTGGACCAAGTCGAACATGCAGTTAAGCAGTCTTGCAGAACCACCTTATCTGTATGGCTGTACCAGGAAACCAGAGAGAAGAAATTCAATTTTGCACATCAGATAGAGCAGTATCTAAATACATTTGCCAAGTAAAGAACATTATGAAACAAGTTAAATGTGTCCAAGAGCCTTGAGCAGGGAAATTCTACTGCTCTGTTACCTTTCTTTCTGAAGACTGTAAATTTTAAGCATGGTCTTGTTTCATTCATGCACGTAAGTCTGTGCAGAACATTTTGCAGTGAGTTTCTATCATGACACTTTTAGTATTTATTTCCACTACCTGCATAGATCACTTCCTGTCCCCAAGGTCATTCAGTAGCAGAAAAAGCATGTCAGCCTGACTTATCCCAGCCTCTCTATTGTAAGAGACATTGTTCATTTTTAGAACTGTCTCTCTCAAGCCCACTTCATATGCAAATCATTCAATCTTCCATTTCTGTTGTAATTTAATTGAGACTGGAATGGTTCACATCCCCTCCTATCTCTGATGGTAAGGATCACCTGCTTTCCTGATCCCATTACATCTCTGTGATGGAGCAGCAGGGGCTTACAAAGAAATAGTCACACTAGACATAATGATAGAAAACAAAGCAAGATCATTTAACGGAGTGGTTTGTAAGCTGTGGCCTCTGAAAACGTTCAGCTCTTCTTTGCATACAAAGAAACAAAGGGAGTGCCAAATGCATGAATGTTAATCCTATACATGTTTCATATGGTCTTCAGAAAAAGCTCAGATGTTTACTTCAGTCAGAGCAGTTGTGTTGTTTTAATACCCATCCTCTCAACTATGAGACAACAACAAAAAGGAAAAAAGAACCCAAAACAAACCTCCTGCATACCCACTCCAGTGCAAAGCCAACAAAGATTCAAAGTGTTACACAGGATATGGAACATCCAATAAGTAATTTAAGAAAAAAACAACACTCTGAATACCTTCACTGAAAGAAATGTTTTCACTTGGTAGGGAAGGTGATTCAGAGGTGAGAGTTAGGAGTCACAATTAGCAGAAGTACAGCATGAGCACTCCTGTACTGCCCTTGAGTCAGTCGTTTTTGCATTGATCCAAGTGGAAGTTAAAGATCTCATAATTCTTTCCAGAAAGAGTAAGGGACAACCCTTGGAGCTGGCCAACATTCCCACTATAAATAGTGTCTGTTGTCATAGCCAAAGCACTGTACAAACTATTGCTAGGAGCATAACAGCTGCTACATTTAATGGCAGCCTGCGTGCTACCTATACTAAATTAACGGGTTTACTTTTTTGTTCTTGTAATTGTTAAAATAATTCGGCTACATTGTATGAGCTTTCTGTAACTAAAAACATTTATACTGATGCACAAACACTGAACTACACTGCAAACAATTTTGTCAGGATAACACATTCTGAGCATGTATCTTCATGATTTCTAAACAACTTTAGAGCAAACATTGTTGTTCCACATACACTTCTGTATCTGGAAGAGAAGCAAGGAGTCATTTTTGAGCAACACAAATGACATGCAAGTCAGTTTCTGGGTTGATCCTTGTAACACTTGTTATCTGTTGTTTAGAGGACATATTTGGAAATGGATTAGAAAAGAGAATCACAGCATGGCAGAAGGAAAGTGCAAGATCCATCTTTGTATTGTAATAAATCTCCTGGAACATTTAACTTCAGCATTTCATGGCAGTATTACATATTATATACCATGAATCTTGAAAAGAATATACAGACCTGTTTAACCATCCATGAAGAGTAGGACAAACCAATCTGAACATTATCTATAAACATGTAGAGAAATGTTCACAAAGAGGAAAACTCATTTCAGCTAAGGACCAACTCAGACCTTTAAGGCTGCAGAAGGACTTTAACACTTCATGGGAAAAAAATCTCTGGTGCCTTACATTTAAAATCACAGACTGGTTCACAGAAAGAAAAGCCGAGCAAAAGAAGAAGGAAAAAAAAGGCAGAAAATAAACAAAAAAACCCACAGGGAAGGTGACAAATATTGCAAACTGAGTATCTATTCCTAGCATCTTACTAGTTTACATTTGAAAGGATTCTGTTCTTTGTTAACAGGACTTTAACTGAAGAAAATCAGATTTGTCTCTCTAACACAAAAGCTGCTGGCAAGTGTTACACTTTGAAAAAGGATTCATTAAATTTTGGTTTTATGGGTGATAATAATTTGAAGAGACAAAAATATCCTTTCTAAGATTTTTTTTTTTTCAGTCTCCTAGCTAATTCTCTGTAAGTCTAACACTATAGGGAGATTTCAAATTTCAGTATTCTATCTGACAATTTCTTGGTGGTGTAACCCCACTGTATCAGCAATTTCATTAACAGAGAACTTGGGCCACTGCCATTCTTCATTTCTACCCGTGTCTCCTCTAAAAACAAGGGTGTTCCAAGACTGGAGTTATAAAAAGATTAATTCATTCCCAAGTGCTCATGAATTTGTAAGTTTCTACCCACAATAAAAGACATAATCTCAAAGCCAATATACTAGAAAATGAGGGTCAAATATTATTAGGCATACTGAAGTGGCACTATAGATCCATAACCACATTAAAATATTCTAATAACAAACTGTTTTCATAGAGAGAGAAGTTGAGTTTTACCTCTAAGCACAGTTGTCAAAGAAGCTTTATTTTTTAGACAAGACTGTTCCCAAGGTTCTGGTAATACCTGACATGATGAAGTATTACACAATTTGTTACCTTCTGCCAATTCTAATGTTACTTACAGTCAATTTACACCAAGATGTTTGAACTATTAAGACCATTTGGAATTTCTCCTCAAGTATTTTTGCTTTGTTTTGAAACTGGAATGTTTCCTTTCAGTGAATAATATATGATTTTTTCCAGTAATATTTTACATTAATATCTATATCTGTTACCTTATGTTCTCTTACTGCTTGTAACTTAGTTCAGTTAAGCAAGCAAGGATTCTGAATCTAACAATATAGGCTTTTCTTCTCTCTGTCAGTGATGCCACATCATCTCTCTTTTTTTTTTCCCCACTATAAACAACTGTTATCTTCTACTGGGACATCAGTTTAGCTATGCATGACCATAAATGCCAGCTCAAAATCATGACTCCCTCACATCTATCTCCTCCCATCTCTCAAACAGAAAGAGGCAGTACTTGACAGATACTGAAAGAGTTTGTCATTCTACAACTCACTGTTGAATACAACAGTAAAAATTATTAATACCCAGGTATGCATGAAAATTACAACCTCATTTCCTTTCCTTTACTACCGTTCTCTTGCCAGAGAAAGGCTGTGAGATGAGACACACAGTCTGACCAGTAGGGCTACTTCTAGCATATTTTGTATTGCACAGCAAAACCAAGTTAAGAGTTTAACTGTGGATAAAGTGAAATAATTCACATTATTGTACCCACAAAGCTGGCATTTTGATGAACTATAATTGATTGCTCCCTCTTCAGAAAAAATTACAAATCCATGATGGCCTTTTGTATATTCTCAGACAGAGCCTCTACCTCCTCCAGGCTCTATTCTCACAACAAATGATAGTAGGGTCTTTTAAACAATTAAGCATAGAGAAGTTGCATACTTTTTAATATCAAATCAGTGACAGTTCATGTAATGGGAAGTGAACTGCTAATCAGTTCATCTTTATACTAATGACAACATAACATTTTTCTCTTCTCTCCATTAAAACACACAAGCAGAGTGACACAGATTGTTTGGTGGCTCCAGCAAGCCTTTGGATGTATCCCGAAGACTTGTGGTAAACATGTGCTTTCTAGAGTGGCATACTGTTAATGTAATCTGACAAAAATCTTAATAAACATGCAAGAGGTTATCTTTCTATCTATCTTCCTATCATTTGAAAGCATATAATTATAAATTATGGGTCAGTCTTGAAAGAAAGTGTGATCTCTTCTGTTGCCCTTGTTTAGAATTGACGTTCTTGCATCGCATAAGTTCTGTCAGGCTACTACACACAGGGAGACGAGAAGCACTCACCACTCCATATGAGTATGTGTCACATGTTTCAGACACTGGGAGACTTTGGATAACTTCTGGGGCCATCCATGGAAATGTGCCCACTAATGACATATGTGTTGTATGGGAGTGGAATCTTGAGGCACCAAAATCACAGATCTGGGGGAAAAAAACCAAAACAACAAAAAAGAGTATCAGCCTCATTCATTAAGTGTCAAAACATATGAGTCAAGCAGCAGCACGACTCTAAAAAGAATTAAAGTGCCCATACCTTTAACACACCATCAGCAGCTATAACAACTGAAAATGAAAAAAAGAAAAAAAGAAAAAACAAATAAGTTACAAGAATAAACATGATACATTTTCGCAGCAAAAAATTATCTTACAGTAAGCCAGCACCTGAACATGCATGCCTGTCTTGTTTTCTTTGAGAAGCTTTAGAGAACACCTGTTGAGTACCTGTAAGCCTCTCAATAAATGTAACTTTCCGAGCCTTATTGAGTTCTAAGACAGCAAAATAAGTATAGCTAAAATAAAATAAAGTTCATTTCTCTCCATGTAGTTAGCCTTAACATGAAATTCTCCAAAAGATTCATAGACAGAAGGAGAAAACGTACATCTAAGGTGAGATTGAGACTCTTATTATATCCTTGTGTGGATAATTAAAATCTGTGACCCTTCTATCTCACTACTAGTAGCCAAACTTTCAGACAAAAGGCAATGTTCAGCAAATTTCATAAATGCTCATTAAGTACAGATTAACTGGTGCAGTGCCACAGTAAGTGCATGATCCAGTAAATACAAGATTATTCAGATAAGAAACAATAGGCCTTATTTCATCTGCTGTACCTGCTGTCTGCCAGCCTTTCCTGGAACGCAATCTTTCTACACTGGAAAAGAAAGTGAAGAGTGTCCAGGGATTGTCTGACAGCTGATAAAATGGGTACTATCATGGTCAGGAAGACAAAACTCGAAAGAGCCCTCCACTGTGCTCTAAGTGATGTCAGGGACTGTAACCAAGCTGACAGGCTTAAGATGGAGAGGTGGGAACATGCTCTTCTGTGTCAACAAGAGTGGTTTGATGCAAGTCAAGGCATTAGTTAGTTCTGCACACTTACAAAGCTCAAGTACAGATTTAAACATCGCATTGACAGGTAACGGCAAAACCAGAACGTTTCATTTTTGCTACTTTACCATTCCTGGACTTCAGATCTCTGTGGATTACTTTGACTGGAGCTTCCATGTGTAAGTAGTGCATTCCTGCACAAAACAAGGGAACAATCTAGTTAAGCAGGCTGAGCATGGCCATCACGTGCTGAGTCATGTTTTTTGGTTCCTATTAACTGTAGTGATCAGGAGTCAGCATATCCATATGTCGGACTGACAATGGTGCAGGAGAAACAAAGCTTCCCAAGATGTACTTTGGGTAAAAGACACTAAGCAAAGCTCACATATCTCTCAGAGCATCTGTATGGCTATGTTAATGCTTTTTAATGTCATATTTAGTTATTTCCTTTGAGGTGCTGTCTACACAGGGAAGCCAAGATATAAATTTACTGTTTGTTCAGTAGTTTACACGAATGCTTGTGTGGTCACAGAGCACACAAAGGATGAAAGAGCTTGTTCTGCATTATTATGTGAAGAATTTCAGTATGTTTGCTGAGAATAAGCCCTTAAACATCCCAATTCAAACCAAATGTAAGGATAATTATGCACTTTACCTCATAATTACTCTACATCCGCAAAATTATCCTCTTGGGAGTTAGGGGCAAGCCAGAAGTAAAACTGGCTCACAGAAGCCTTTTTCACTCCAGAAATTATCTTAGATTCATAACCACCAAGGAACATATTAAAAAAGCATAGTGATTGGTCCTTGCTTTTTCAATGTTTGGTTGTTTCTGTGGGTTTTTTCCCAGTATGAATAAGGAAATACAGGAAGGCTTTCCTGACTACATAGGGAAATCATGCCCAGCTGTACACTTCACTGCTGTCTGTGTAGTGAAGTGTACTGTAGGATAGTAATGCACTGCTCATCATACTTACCTTTAGCTATGTCAGTTGCCCAGGTCATGATATGATCCATATCCATCTCTTCACTTTTGTTACTGTTAATGTAATCAAACAGTGATCCAGCAGAAGCATACTCTGTTAAAAAACAGCAAACTCATGTGACATTTTAAAATACTCCAGCTATTCCATGAAAGATCATGGAAACTCTTCCCAGTTCCAGAAAGCAGTCAGTCTCTAGTGTAATGACAAAGAATTTGGGTTCAGCAGCTACTATTAGTAGTACTATAGCAGGACAGTATACATTGTTGATTATCCCAACAGACATAATCTACTACTACTCAGGGGAAAAAAACAAACAAAAGTAAAATCATTGTATCAGTAACAGACAATAAAATTAAAAAGCATGACGAAAGTCTGACATCAAGAAAATTCAAAGCAGTTCAAATTCCAGAGTAAAAGATTCTGGATGTTCCTTGTGAAGGATCAACAAATCTTTTTCTTAACTTCTCTCAACTACACCTACAGAAATCCATAGCAGGTTTATGTTAGTACAAACAAAAGATTTTTTTTGGCCCCCTGGTGTTTGGAAGCATGGCAGATGGAATCCAGTCCAACTGTCAAAGTTCACGGGACAGAGAGCTGGAATAATAAGCTAGTTACACCTACATACATTTAAGTGTAAAACCACAGACAACTGAAACCTCCACAGTGCCACTTTTATATCACTTGAAATTCTCCCATATTTGGAAGAATATATCTTTCCATAGCAGTGAATTTGCTGCCCATGATCAGAAGAACACTTAACTAAGTTTGGCTGTATCAGATCCTTCTTACTGTTTCCAAAGACAGAGGATATTCCCCACTGGTAAGCAGTACTGCACACAAATGTGGCCTCATTTAAAAGAAAAGAAAAGGGAAAAAAAAGTAACTTTAACAAATCAAATTATTTGTTCATGAAAAAAATGGAAGGATGAAGCTAGAGGTCTATCCCTGAGGCAAGAAGGCCAGATTTCCATGTGCTGCAGGCCATATTCAGACATTTAAAAGCTGTGGCTCTTTTGCTTAGTATTTACTAAATAGGCTTTATGATTATTTACTATTCATTTATGTTTCACTGAAAACACAAAGTTTAAGAGTTAAAAGAAAACTTATTGACTGTTTCATCTGTTTGCCAAGACAGAGTGGGTACATGGCACCCAGTGTAGCCAAAGCAGCACAAAGACTAAGGGGATTCAAGGAGCAACTTCAAGCCTTTTGTCCCTGTTTATCAAAGCTATTCAGTATGCATCTTGGGCCCAAAATTTTCATACTTAAGTGGCAAACTCAGCCAGTATTGTTTAATTTCAGCTATTTCAAAGCAGGCACAAACATCAAATATATCCAAACTGTAATGTTAATCAGTGAATGGTAGATGATAGGCCAAACCCATTAAAAAAACTCTACCAAACGTTGCTCATCATCAAGAAAATCAACACCATTGGTACACTGATGTGTGGGGAAGGAAACTCTGGGACAAGACTGAATCTGCAATCTGGAACATGGCAGGCCATATGAGAAGATTCCAGCACTAAATGAAAGGAAAGGGAGAGAAAATAGGAAGTCCCTTGAAAGTCACACTCAAGTCAAGTTAGTTTTGGCTCATTACTGCAGGATCTCCTGCTGAAAGGAGCCTCTGCAGGAGACAGAAATATTGCTTCTGATGTCACCAAAAGAGGAGTAAGCTGCTGACCTGCACATTTCCTCATTAAAACATAAGCTTTTTTTTACCCATGATGTCATCATCTGTCTTATAAATGGATTCTTCAGGAATAGGTTGGCTGCACACTTTGCATGCCTTTACAATGCATTTGATCCAGCAGGGTCAGGGACAACTCAGTTCCCCAAGCCTTTTGCCAGTTTGTGTGAACAGAGGCATGCAAGCTTCACTCAACAAAGCTTGATCCTTTAGTATTTCTTCTACATATTTATTGTGCCACAGTTTTTTACTAGGAACTTACAGGTTTGGTAATCATACAGTGAGGATAATTTTCTGTCAAAAACATGAAAGAGGTTATTTGCTTTAGAAAGAAAAGCTCCGAATGCCTGACTTGACCCATGCTGTGACGGGCTACAGGATGTACTCGACATTTCTGTGCAGATCGAGGGGCAGAAGGTCTGAGAACTTTTTGGGAAGAGGCAGCTTTAGTGAAAAAAACCAAAACAGATCTGAATGACCTGTGTTGAGACCACTGTTGGAAAAAATATCCAGTGGTATCTAGAGTGATGTGATCCATGTTAGCAGCTTGCCAAGCTGGACGATGAGTTCTAGCATTTACAGCTCAGCAGGGAAATGTGTTTTCACTGCAGATGTAGCCTTCCTTGGAGAACACTTTGACGATCCCATGTAAGACTTCATGTGCAAATAACACTTGGTGCATGTCAATGCTTGGTTGAATACCCTGCTCTCCATCACTCTGAAGAAACATTAGCTCCTTAGCATTTCTTCTTGTTTGGGATTTTCCCTCATAAGAAATGGATCTTTGACTAAATGCAAGATTAAATCTACAACACTGAAGGCCATCCAAAAAAGTGAAAATCTTTCTAAAACATATTTCAAGTGCAATTAACATTTATTTTCCCACTAGCCAGCCTCTCATATGAAAATGGTGTGGATAAATGGAACGTTGCTTCCTTTCCAACCCATGGGACCTCAGTCTCCTTAGGAGTTGAAGGGAGAACTGATGCAGTTTTTTAGAAAAAGCTTTATTTTCTTTAGCCAAGATGGAATCAGAGCTCCTGGAGTAACACACTAGTTGGAATGTACAACATAATCTCTTTCTCACACATGGTTAAAGAGTCCTCATTCCAAATGACATAATGAACTACTTTAGCTACTGTCTGTCCTGTGACTGGCAAGCAGGTCAAATGTCCTCTGAGAACTGACCTTTCATGAGATCAAACCGAGGGCTTTCTGATTCAGACATCATTACCGAATTCCTGATTGTGCATCTTCTTTGTTACTGTGCTTCCTGGTGTACAATTATTACACTTATGTCATAAATTACAGCAAAATTACATAACTTACTAGTTTTTTATTGTTTTTATTGCTTCAAGATGATATTCAAGTTCCTATCTATATACCATCACAAATGGATCCCCTTAACTGGTATAGACTGTGGTCATCCCCACACACCTCTGGAGTACTGACTGCAACACCATAACGTCCAGTAGGCTGATACTCCTGCAAGTAAAGCTCCTCCTGTTCTGAACAGTGCTGTATCTCAGCTGTGCTCCCACCGGATTACACTGCCATCTGCTGTGATAATCAGATGTCTAAGAGACAGGTAGAAATAACTGAATTTTCACAGGTTCTGTGCACCATCTGATAATTAATAAAAACTTGATGGCAGTGTTTCATCCTGGTATCATACTGTACCACATGCAAAGACCACTCTGCCATCAAACTCTCTGAAGTGTTACAGCATGCCAAAACATGCCCCCTAATACACACTTTCATGGTTTTTACCTCTTCAAACATTTGTTTCAGCAGAAGATTTCAGGATCTTCAGCCAAGATTTCTTTGCTTTATTTTCTACTAGTACTACCTTACCTAGCTTCTCCCATATAGGAATGGGAGAGATTAAATTATCCGTAATGTAATTTTACATCTGGACCAAATCCAAAGATAAGAGAAGGAAGCTTACAGTGATGGTAAAAAAAAACAGCCAAACCAAAACCACAAATCCAACCTCTCCATAATTCTAGGAATGCTGGAACAAATGAAAGTTAGTTTCCTGTGAATAAAAGGAGTTGTCTTAGGATGTTTAATGACTCTGTTTCGAGCTCCTCCCACAGCTGGGAAGTTCCCAATGCATATTCTCCTATTTTCAGCAGAAGCAGAATTCATGGTGATGTTCTGTTCCGAGCAGACCTTCCCTTATCACAGAACTTGCCAGAACTTCCTGTCATGAAAACCTCTGCTTGTGTCACAGATCAGTCAAGATGGAAAAGCAATTAACAGAACAGAGTAAGAAAACACAGTGAAATCTTCTATACAGAGCATGGTTCAGTCTGTGCTCTAAGAATGCCCGAGGTTCCAACTACCTCTGCTGCTACTAGCTGTGCTCCCAGTCTAGTTCCCACCTCCAGCACTCCCATTTCAGAGGCAGGTGGTGCCAACCGCTCTAACATTCAAAGGTGGACAGAACAATTAGCAAAACACTGACACTGGATAAAGCTAGTATCTTGTAACACTGGAGTTTCACAGAATCAAAACAAAGGTCAGAGAAAAATCCTTACCTGTAACTATGCCATAATTTGGAGGTTCAATGACAGCTCCATAGAACTGAATGATGTTTTTGTGACTGAGCACACTGAGTATTTCTGCCTGTTGAAAACAAATAAGCAAACAAGTTAGACAATTAAGAAGGAACAAGTTAAACAACTAAGAATGGGGCATTTACTATGACGGTTTATTTTATACCCAAGTAGGTTCATAATATATAACTATATACAAAGGTTTGGCATTTGATAACCTCATGTGAGAGTTTNCAAGATACAGATGTAAAAGCTAAGGCTTTGGAAAAACTGAAAGCCTTGGAAAACTTTGTTCAAAGAAAGACCTGGAATTTTTGGCCGAGTTGAAGCAGTCCTATCCAGAACTCGTGTTTATGCACAAAGCACTTTGGGTTTAGCAAGCCCAGCACTGCAGGCTGTCAGAGCATGCCATGCACACACAGCTCCATCCAATGTTTACTGGAAAAGTGGAGTTTCCAGGCATGCGCTGTGGAGTCTGTTTGAACATGCACAACAAGCGTGCTTGAGCTTGCCAAATCACCAGCAGTGCAGTTTGAAACTGTTCTTCAGAGCAGACTGCAGATGTTTGAAAATTCTGGATAAATACACCAAATCTTCAAATTCCACTTGAACAATGGTTCAAGTTTTGAGAAAGAGACTGCAAGAGAATCATCCACAAAAGTTAAGACATAGTCCTTGTGGGTTTTGAGATAAAAGGTCAGCTACCTCCTTCAAGGTCTCAACAGTTTCACATCTGTGGTATACTAAATACATACTCAAAAGATTTAAGACATTTTTTACACATATTTATTATGCAAATACAGACTGTATATTTTATCTCTCTATCTAGATATATATAGATATACATAGATACAGATATTAGAGAGACAGTGTATATGTTTCTCTACAGCCTTGCACTACTTTAACACTGAGATTGTGTTAACTCTACACCAGTCAAGAGTGTCTTATATAATTCAGAGGAATTATAATTAATTCCTCTGAATTTATCTAAAGTATTTGATCTGACAGATTCCTTTTTGGACCCACTGACTGGTTGTAGGAGTGTTGCTGTTTGCCTGCAGGTGTCTTCCCATGTTTGCATAAATAGTTGCCAATTAAATTATTTTGTAGCCTTGTAGTTTCACAGAAAACAGGAAGACAATAGCAGCTTTAATGTAGAAAGCAGTGGTACATCAGATAGTGCTACTGCAATAAATGTATAGACATAGAAAAATAGTATTTGCTTGGTCTGTCTTTTATAGTTGGTACATGATACCATGATTACAGATAAAGATGTCAGATGGTTCCATTTTTTGTGTTGTCGCTTAAGGCCTTTTCTGAGTAATTTCAACAGTTTCAAATTAAGACCTTTATCCTTAGTTGATGCATCAACATTTATATACATTCAATTAAATCTTTAAGTATAGTTCTGAACTTAACCTGGATTGCACTAGTTCTTCATGCTGCCTAACCTGCTCAGCAAGGCAAAGAGTGTTGCCCTGAAACGAGTAATCTTTTCTTTTATAATACCAGAAAAAGAAAGTTTTAAATATATGCTATTTTCAGCAAAGCATACGGCAGACTGATCACCTCTAAGTCCACAAAATAATTTAACCGGCAGCTATCTAAGGAAATGTGGGAAGACTCACCTGTAGGTAAACAGCAACACTCCCACAGCCAGTTAAGGGATCTGAGAACAGACCTGTCTGATCAGCAAGGAGTCTGTTGGCAGAAGGAGCTCTGCGCTCCAGCTGCTGCCCCATTAGCCTCCCAAGGCAGGGGTCTCTAGCACTGGCAGCACTGCCTGTTTCATGACCTGTACCTTTAAACTCTTTCAGTAGCCTGGAGGATGCAGATGACCACCTAGTCATTCAAAACTCCATCTCCATGGGCTAGAAACACAATACCTCTATACTTCAAAGACTTTGGTATTATCTTTTTGTCTTCTTTAGGAAATATTAAAGCAGTGAATATCATCTAATTCCTGCACATACTGCTACACAACTCCTTGACTGCCTACATGAATGTTAGAAATAAGATAGGAATACCATGCCATGAACATTAGAAAAGCTACCTAGACCATGTTTTCTTTAAGACCTTGATCAAAAGAAGCAGAACAGAATTATCTTTTTGCATAGTTCTTAAAAATCAATGTCTCTGAAGCACTGTGCATACTACCTGCTGATGTTTACAACACATGTACCTCAACAGGTTAATAGAATTAAATGGACTGGTTTCACATTTAATAAATGTGCTATACTGTATATAAATAACATAAATGTGCTATAATGTATTAGGGTGATGGATACAGAAGTAGTACTAGATGAATCTTTTTAGAGAACATTTGAAAATGTCACATGATAAACACATCCAGCTCCCTACTCTACTGCAGCAACATGCAGAACCCAGTGACTATCCTACATCTCACACAAGATGCTGCTGGATCCAGTAAAACACCACCAAAGTCACTGGACACAGGAAAGGTTGCACAGCAGCCACAGCTCCAGGAAAGTCCAGGCCTACTGATCACCTAGTGCTACCATGAAATGAACAAGCAAGCTAGAAGCACTGGGCCAAGAGAACTAGTCCTTCACTGTAGAAGACATACTCACATACAGTGCTTTTGTTATGTGGAGATACAAAAATAATTATTTTCTAAGATTATTTTATTTACAATATATCACACACTAAGATGACATTCAAGGAGAGTAAAGAAATACTGCATTGGTCACGGCTAACACCATCATCTTCATATTGATGTTCATACTCTAAATTGGAATTTAACAGATACCAAAGCAAGCCTCCAGCTAAGAACAAGGAAAGGCACCTACTAATTGCTCAATAATATCCCAAATTAAGAATTGTGAGGGGCAAAAATTGTTAACTCTTTCTAAGGACATCACACCACTGTTGTTAGCAGTAGCAATTCTAGACTATTCCTTTCATGTTTTGTTCTTTTCAGTTGCTATAGATCAGCTGTGAACTCTATTAGCCAATTTAAAGACACATTCCTTACAGTCAGAACCAGATGCATGTCAATCCACGTCTTTGAAGCTTTTGTCAGTTTTTTTTTGACAAGAAGGCACCATATTTCAATGAAAGACTGGTTTTCAGATAGCAAATTACAAAGTGATGGTTAAAGACCAATATTTCAAAGGTCTTCTAGGCACTTACAAGAATATTTAGAATCATCTTCAGGCATCAAACTCAAATGCAAAATGTCTAAATGATTGGAAGAAAATTCTGACATGCACCTGCCTGCATAAAGGCCACTGAAGAACTCAGTCCTCACTGAGCTGGGCACAACACAGTTCCTCAGCTTTCTTCCCAAAGCCACGGTGATAAGTAACAAGTCTTTGGGTACTTGAGTATGTTACCTTTCTTTGTGTGTGAAAGATTTTATTTAAATGCTGGATGAAAGCAGAACTAGAGTGTCTTAGTTGAAGGAATGGCACACCTCAAACATGTAAATACAAACTCCATACTGTAGAGACACAGTCAGATACACAAAGTGACTGCAGTGGAGTTAAATATTATGCTTAGTCCTAGGAACCATGATGGAGATCACAGTGCTTAAATGCTAATTTATTTTTATGTCTGTTTAATCTCTGCTTATTGACATGTGAAAATGCTGATTGCATCATCAATGACTGACAGCCTTACAGTTGCCTCTAGTACTGCTCTAAGCATTCTAATACAAACAACTATGTATGAATCCTCATACTGTCAGTATTTTCAGCAAGTGAAAACCGAGGCCTCCTTTAGACCTTGTCTGTGTTCAGCAACTACTGAACAGAAGCCACTAACACAGATTTTTAGTATACCCAGCAGCATATGAGGGGATAAAATAAGCTACCTGGACAGTATGGTCTTACTTTGAGCAGCACAAGCCTCAGTTCACTGGGATGACACAAGTGTTAGATAGCTTTTGCTCTATCCAATGCCAGTACAGCAAGAACAACAAATGCAGTTTAGCTCTGATGAGATCTTCAAGGTCAGCACAGACTGCAGATGTGGGCAACAGATGCCTGATGCTGAGCTGGCATTACTCAGGAATGCAGACAAGGCAGTATCATCAGATCTTTAATTGCAGCCACAAAGGCAGTAAGGATGTGGACAGAGGCACTTCGAATACAGCTGTGTTGTTGCCTGCCAGCTACTCATACTAGCCGCAGCTGCTCTTGTTAGAGCTCCCTATCCCAAGGCAGCTAAAGTTAGCAAAGACCACAGGACTCAGCATATTTTAGTTACTCTAGTCCTCCCTTAAAATATGTTAGAAAGTTGTCAGACTAACACTTGGTATCAAGAGACGTGATCGAGGGTTTGGGTTAGCAGCCTATTCCAGCAGCACAGCTGGATCTGCAAAGGAACATCTGTCTGGAGATTGTTTTCAGTATCAAAATATTGTTTTACCTAGGTTCAGATGAACCAGGCCCACAGCCACCTAATCACCATTTCTTCAAGGTCCCTTTGGAGCTGCTGGCCAGAGAGAGCAAAGTACATCCATCTCTCCCCTGGGTCTGAGCATGCTTGTTTAGGATTAACATGAGAAATAGCTACAGCCCCTTGTAAGACCACTGGGCCAGACAGAATCCAAACTGCTCTCTTGTTAATAAATCAGTTAATTGCACAGCAAGAGGCACCTTCACTCCATGCAAAATTACAGGGTTAGACATAGTTAGCTACTTAAGGAATGTGATTAATTTAAATTCCTTAACTGCCTTATAATATTTGCTATTACATTGCACAATAGTTGGTTATTTACTTTTCCTAAGAAATATTTGCCATGTTTATTAAGCAGATATTTAGATACACTTATGGAAGCTCTGAAAATATTTCTTCCTATTTCTTGTAGCATTTTAAAGGCCTTGACCTCTGTCATGTTCTTGGGTGAGATGCAACTCAGCTACTCTCAGAGGGCTCACAATCTAATAAAAGGCCAGCTAGAAAAGGCCAGCTGATGTTTCAATAAAATTGTTCTATTTGCTGCCAACCACATACAAAAAAAAAAGATGCAGAAACACAAACCAAACCCAAACTTTTTTTTTTTCCCCTTCCATTTGGGATCAAACATATACTCAATCTGTGCCCACTCCAGTGTCTCAGGAATACTCTCCTGTGAATTCACTGATGTCTATTAGGGGATAATGTTTCTTAGGATGCACTGGTTTCTGCAGGTAAATGAACCCAGAAAATCATTTGACAGGTGCAGTACTAAAACAATCAGCATCTAAAGGCATATAGTTCAGCTACAAAACACTAGTAAAATATGCATGTTAGAATTCTATAGAATTACAATTAGTTTTTTAAACAATTACATGACAAAACATTAAGTCAAAAAAACTGCCTATTTTTTCATGAAGTATTGACATGTTTTATATGCTTTACCATAAATATACAACCTTATGACGACTCTTAAAATCACATTAAGCTTTTGATAGAAGACAGAAATTAAGCATAGCAGGTAATTCATTGTTTTGGTCCTTTTGAAAGATAAACTGAATACAATTCTTAATGAGCAGGATGTAGAAACAGTTTGTGTAATTTAGATCTTTCTGGATTATTATCGTCCCACAGTTTAAGATAACTGATGCTCTGTCACTGCTAACAAATGTTACTCTCAATATGCAACAAATTCATGGGTACGTAAAGAATCGCAGAAATATAAAACTACTAAGAGTTTTACAGCAGGGTTTTTATGCAATTATTACAGTTTTTAAACACTAAAAGAGTATCAAACAGATACAAAAAATTTTTAAAAAACCAAAACAAAAAAACAGGACTGACTATTGCTTTGCCAGTTCTCACAAGCTTCTGTAAGAAAAAAAAAAAAAAAATCTTGTGCTTTGAGGTCCCCAAGAAGCAAACAAGCAAAGCATGCTGATCAGCCAGTTAAACCTATTAAACTGTCTTTGATATTAACAAAACAGTAAGAAAACCACATGAACATGGCAAAGCCAAAGAATCCTCAGTGAGATTTTTAACTCATAAATAAGTAGAGTTGCCACGTGCTTTGATGAGTGCTATGGCACTCCTCCAAAACAACCATGTTATGACCCCTTTTAAGAGAGAGTCGTAGCTCTTAAAACTATGGTCACATATCACTGAGAGATGTGTAAGTTTGAAGTCCTTTTTCAGCATTAATTTAGAGGATCACTTATATGAAATAAAAGCTATTTCCTATAGCCCGTTAAGAAGTTAAAACTCTGTCAGCATTTGTTCTGCCTTAAAAGACAGACATATATTCAGTATTATAGGGATAGTATTTCACAAACCACACAGAAAAGAAGGGTTAAATTACATTCTCAGATTGATGCCACCAGCACTTCCACAAACAGAACTAAATTCTTTTAAGTACATCTACAATGATGAACAAAACATGTATTTAAAAATATTTTGATTCAGCATATGTTTCAAAGCATAAAATTTGCATCCAAAATTATGTCCTACACATATGTCTCAGAAATTAAAAGTGGAAATATAAAGGAAACAAACAAATTATCATTGCTAAATAATAATCTTATCATTATTTTAAGTCCATTGTTTTATATTACCACAAAATTCTTATTTTTGGGAATACTGTGGCAGAAACATGTAGTTTAAATATCTTGTATTGACTTTTAGGTTGCGATCTTGAAGATGATTTTTAAAAAATCCCGCATTACCAAGATACTTCAATTCTGTTGAACTATCATAACATACAGCAATGAAGGAAAGTGGGCATAGATTTATTATGTGCTGTTACAGGTTCACCCTGTCTTATATAATTTATTTGAAAAGATTTCACTTACATCATGCAAATGAGTACGAGCCTTTTTGGAGGTAAGGAATGCTGTAGAATATGTTGATGGTAAAATGAATTGGATATTGACCACTTGAAAAGAAATGGTTTTATACTCTACTGTAACTTCTTATAGCAACCTTTCAACATAACTTGGTAGTTTTAAGGACAATTTGAAGACCATGGGATTAGAAGAATTAGCTAGTGAATTCAGAACACACCTGACAAAACACTGTAAAGGCTTGCTCAGCTCATGGAAGGCCGGTCCCTCCAAAAGTCACAGAGAGATCTCTCCTTGTGATGTGTCAGCAGACTCCCTGCCTTACACAGAGACAGGGAGTCATACCAAGTTAACTGGCTCAATACTGTCACTGACAAGCATCAGCCTAGTGTAATAACCACAGGGAGCCCACCCAGCAGTTACCTAGCCATTGCAGGATCATAGTGTTGGTCTTCTTTATGATGTGGGTTATAAACTTACTGTCAGTGATAGAAGAGGTTGTTAACAGAAGTCACAGCATTTACAATAAGAACAGACAAGGGCACTTACTGTAGAAAATCCTTACAGAAGGTTTAATAAGCATGAAAACAACATTTTGAGCTACAATTACACTACCATTTACCAAATTCCAAACAACTAAAAAATACCGAAAAGCACAAAGACCATGGACGAACGACTCATTTTCACACAGAAATCCACAATGCTGAGACATATCTCACAGGAACATTACATTCTGCAGCATATAGCTTGAGATTTTATTATCATTTAATAAAAAGGTGCCTGATAAATGATTATCTGCCACAAATAAGAAGAGCAATTTAAATTTAGAAATTAGCAATACTCTGCAATATTATAAATATTTTATTCAGGCAGATTTAGAGTAGGAAGCTGCCCCCAGACACAGAGGAATACCAGCAATTGAATAGAAACCACAGACAAGTGGACTCAACAGTGGGATTGAAATACCTTAGTTTCCATAGAGCAGTTTATTTTCAGCAATCATAATTTCTGTTCTCAACGTTGGGAAATTTTCCCATTCACTCACAATCATTTTGAACATAAGCCTGCTTTGACTATACAATACAGCATGTCTCTAAAATACAAAGGAATAACAAAGCATAAAGCTTTCTGACCCTTTGCTTACTCCACAGGACAGTGGGTAACATAGCTAATTCACAACAGATGAATCTTTCCACATCCAACAAATGGGAAAATATACAAAGAAATTATATCTGAAATCAATTTCACTGTAAGTTTCACAAGTACTTAATTGAAAAGACATTCCAGTAAGACAGTGATGAGTAAAACCAATCCCCTCTCTAGGAGTCTCTTGCAGCCCTCAGGAGCAACAGAGCAAATAATAATGTCAGAGAAATGGTATCTGGAGAAAGGCAACATTCATAGATATTCAGCCAGAGCAGGGATTTTTCTGAGGTCTGTGGAGTATTAGTAAGGAATCTGGATAAGACAGTTCAGAAGAACAAGTCTAACCTTATTGTTCAGCAGAAGCCACTGTATAATTACACAGAGACAGCAGCAACTATACTTATGGATCCTGAGCCACTCCTCTAAAGCAGTTAAGATCTTTTCATTTTAAGTATTTTATCAAACTTGATAATGAAAACTGCAATTTTACAAAGGAAAAAAAATGTTTTACTTGTTGTATTCTTAATGAGCACTCACTTTAAGCCTGTTTCTAGAAGACCAGAAAAGCCAGTTCCTTCCCTAAAGTTATGGCAGGATGACCAGAAGTACTGTAATCTCTGTCTCTGTGCCACAACCTTAGCTCTGCAGTTCAAATCCACCAGAAAGAGCAAAACTGAATCACGAGCTAAAGAGAGAACACAGTGCACGAGACCTGCTCCAACTCCTCTGCAGTCTAAAAGCAGACATGCAAGCCAGGTACATTTCTTCTTAAGGAGAGCTGTGAATGTGGAAGCATCATGCATGCTAGTGTGACGCGTGCCACTGATTCCCATTCTCCAACACGTACAGAATGTTTCTCAGAAATGCTCTAAGACACACACAGACTAACCTGACCTAAAAGAATATATGTAGGAAAAAGTGATAAGCAGAAGACAGTGGAATTCAAAGGTAGCAGTACTGGAACAACACTGTGCAATGTAACCACAGTGCATTTTAGGATAAACATGTAAAGAGAAAGAACATCTTGCAATCACATTCAGCTTTGGTATTTTTCCATTTGTAAGTTTCTACTTCCATCAATCTGCACCTTCAGACTTCATTTGAATTCTTTCACAAATTTATTAGAAAAATTCGAGACACTTGAGAAATGAGAGAAATATCACACACATACCCCAGTGGGCGATTAAGAACACTTAAAAGGCTAGTTAGAAAACAGGGATCATCTCTGTGATTACAAAGCAACGGACTTGCACTATTTCCTCCATCTCCCTGCACTGTACTTCCTGAGGACCTGCAATAAATTCAACAGCAAAGAGGAAGTAGAAACATTGCATTACATGAGCCCACAGAAACTTCAGGGTGGGTGCCCTGCTGTGTAGCATACCAATAAAACCTCTTTTCCCACAGGTTGTACCTGAAAAGCCAGAGAGGAGACAACATGCTGCAGCTAATGACAGTTGATTCAGACAAATCTGAATCTGAGTGCAGCAAAAGGAATTGGTGTTGCTCTTTCTGTTCTAGCAATGCCTGTATTTCTAGCACAGTGACTGTTTCATTTATGCTCCAAGGACAAGGATTAGACTGGCGAAGTTTATTAAAAAGAACTGAGCTAGATCTAGGACCTAGGAGTGCCATGCTGTTTTAGTGGCACAGAACGCCTTCAAATCTGCAATACTTCCTTTGTTGTGGAAGAATAATGGTGTCACATATAATCACAGCTTCCCACTTTTCAGTGCTAAGAGGTATGCAAAAATCTGTATAAGGACTATTCTAATGAATATATAGGGAGAAATCAACTTCCATCAAGGATCAGATACAAGCATATAGAATTTTTCACGCCATTTTTTAAGGTCAGGCAAGGTTGTGATGACCTTAAGCATTCTCCTTCATCCAAGCAAAATCATTCTCTAGCAATACAGATCATAAAGTTTCACTGCCTGAGACATATCTCTCTACAGAGCAAAACCAAAATTAGACTCTGAAGAAAACTGAGCATTTCAATTGGGTAACAACAACGCATTTAAATTTAGTTGCCTATGTTTGACAATGATCTTGATATTGCTGGAGATTCTCCTATTACTTCCAAACTACCAAAAAAAAAAAAAAAAACCCAAAACCCACAAAAAACCAAAAAAACACCACCAACCCACAACATAACAAACAAACAAAAAAACCCCACCAAAAAACCCAAAGAGTAAAACTCAATCCTAAGAAGGAAACCTTCAGAAGTATCCTGCATCTTTTCATGTGTGTCCTCAGTGTTTAATTTAGACTAACCAAATTTTATTACTGCACATGTGTAAAAAGAACACACAAGGTGGAATAGTCTTTTGAAAAATACTGCTTTTTTGTTCAAAGTCTCTACAGAATACAGAATTTTTATGAAGTAAATGGTGGTGCTAGAATACTAAAAGTTAGAGAGCTCAGATCCCAATTCTTCTATATTTTAATGTGTACAGATTCTTCAAAATGAGAGGAAGTAACATTTTTCAGTCTCTTAAAAGCTGTGTACAGGGATGGATTTTAACAATGATGAACAGTCTAATCAGGGTGAGGAATCCTCACTGATAACTCACAAGGGGACCCCCCTCTATACCTTCTCCATTTTTTCATTACCACTTTTCTCTTGAAAGGAGTGTCTCACTGGAGAACCTGAAGAGTGAAAGATTTTAAAGTATAGGACTGAAATCCATCAAACCCAGGATTGTGGTCCAAACCCAACCAGCTGTCAAACTCAGAGATACGAATGTATGCTCACTTCTGCCTAATAAAATTTGAATCAAACACTTTGCATCTGATTCTCCATGTGAGCTTTTATGCAAACTTCTAAAGTGCAAGGAATCCTGGGGTGGAAGAGCTATTCTGAGAGCTTTCACATAGTTCACGTAATTAGGGAAACCACTTCCTTTGATTGTAAGTGTTCAAAACAGCTGAATTTCTTCTTTCAAAGGAACTCTGTGATTTGGGTCATCTCTTTTACTTTGTCTTTCATGTTGCTCAAGATGAGAGGTGAGACTGTAGAGCACATTATTTAAAAAAAAAAAAAAAAAAGATTCCACTTTTTGTTTTAGGGATTGAACTTGGACTATTCAAAAGGTTGTCATTTGGAAATCTATCTTTCTTTCCCTCCCTCTGTTTCCTTCCTTTTCTGATAAGCTCTTCAGTGGCTCCAGTGAACACAGTCCAAAATGCCAATTTAAAACTAAGGGAAAACTGAAATACGGTACATAAAGGAAAAGGGACTCTCATTTTCCTTTGTACCATTGTAGCTGAATATGTAATTACAAAGGAGCTCTAGCTGCAGGATCTCAGTCCTCATGTCACATTTACTTTTTTAATGGTTCTAAACACTGACCAAGCAGAAAGGCAGGAATATAGGTTTTAAAAGACAAACAAAGCAGACGTCCTGGTCTTTGAAATGAGTTTGTGGTTTTTTTCTTCCCTGAAATGGAAACCCAGGTCACAGTTTCAAGCCAACAACCATGTCACTAGAGCTAACAGTCAGTGCCAGCATCGTTACAGAATCAAGTGTCACTTACCCTGAATTTCTTGAGCCAGGCACTTCATTAGTGCTGTTACTCCACGTTCATCTCAATAACAGCCATAACGGGCAGAGAAATCTCTCCCTTCTCAGAGTATAGCTCAGCAACACAGCAGTGGAAAGGCAAGAGCCTTCATACTGCAGATTTCAAATTTATTAAGTAACAACAGTCATGCCTGTATACTCCAGGAGGACTAAACTTTATTTCCAGTCAGTGAAAAATTGCAGGACTCCTTCCAGAACTGTAGAGCTAACAGGAAAGCAGTTTGCAGTGGGAACTGAGTAAACCACTTGCAACAGTGCCAGAAACAACATTACTGCCAACTTCTGCATAGGACAGATGAGACACTGACTTGGAGAAGAGATTTAGTACAAATACATGAACAATCAAAAAAAGCAAAAGTTAAGAGCAAAACACCAAAATTTGCAATATTAATGAGGGGGGTTCTGGATCCTGTACTTGCCTTTAGGGCCCTCACAAACTTTTACAGGAGGTACAAGAAAGGTGACATCCAAAATGAAGTGCAATTCAGTAGCTCCAAATGTTACCTATCTGTTGCTACATAACTAAATCACGCACAGCATCTCAGCATACACAGATACATCACAAAGAGGTCAGAATAAAAAGCCTTTTCCCTGTTTTAGGTTATTGAAAGTACACAGTTCACCAAAAGGGAAAACCACCAATCACTACTTACAAGCCATGATTTTTAACAGTGCTGTCTCAAGTACATCTGATGTTACTAAAATTAAGGTTATTAAATTATTAGACAATGATTTCTGTGCTGTCCCCATATAACTGCACACAGGCATGCACTACATGTTCTCTGCTCCACAATTTTTCCAAGGAAGAGAAGATATCCTCTTGGAAAACATCACTCACTCACTTGAAGGTGCAACAACTAGATTAATTTAACAAGTTTCCAGAACAACAACTTACTTACCTCTCCTGTTCCCTCTGCCAGACAAAACTTTGCAGAGTCTCAGCCTTCATGGAAGAGACACTCATCCAGCACGAATGACTGCCTTTTGTTTTTCCCACTCTCCAAGGATGAACTTTGTACAAAGCAAATAAAAGTGGTCTTTTTGAATCTACCAGTAGCTTACTCACTTCTTCTGCAGCAGCTCAGGGGTTTTCACAAACCACGTTTATTTTTGATACAGCTACTGGAAACTCATGTGCTGGACACACAAAACCTACAGATATTTAGGCAGGTGTGGATCATGTCACCATTTTTTTTCTCACAGTTTGCAGCATTTAGCTATAAAGAAACTCAATTTTCAGAAGCTCTGGAGTAAAACGAATGAGCAATCAGAGGCAGAAGAAATGGAAGACATGTTGTACTGTTCCCTCTAGGTGATATCCAGGAGCCAGGCACTACCTTGCTGGGGTGGTGCGGCTGTAGGGTGACCTCTCCTATGTGCAAGATACTGCGCTGGTCTCCGGGTTATCAGGCAGCCAAGCTGCAGAGCAGACTAAGGAGGTATGTAAATGGTCACTGTTACTTAAGCCACCCAGTTTCCCAGTGAAACTGGCTTTCTTAAACAGAAATTATGCAGAATGTAGACTCACTAAACACTAGCCTAATAAATTAACATGTATTTGCAAATAAGATTCTTCCACAGTAGCCAAAGCGCAGCAAATAAAGCACATAAACCAGGTAAACAAGAGTAGTTTGGAGGCAGCTGGATGAGAAGAGCAGCTCCGTGTTCACTTTTACTGGTCTCATCTCTCTAATGTGTTAGCGGAACTAACTGAGTACAAGAGAAAGAGTTAACACTGAAGCTGTTCTCTGGGCTCCTCTGCAGACTCCAGCTAACATAAACAGATCTTAGTGTTTCCTTGTGACTGTTTATATTGTCCTCTTAAAAGGGAAACTTTCTCTATCAGCACCTTAAGAAGTGGCAGTAGGTAAATGTGAAATAACTTTTACAGCCTTAGTTGCATCATTACAATTAAAAAAAAAATTCATTTTAATGTTTCCCTTAAAAATATGTATTTTTATATATATATCCTTCAACTGTTTCAATCAGATCTTGTGTCCCAGACTGAGATCGTATCAAAACCAGCACAGATCCCTGACTTTTTTTATTTTCAATCATAATACAGGCATTCAGCAAGTCAGTTTGATTCAAAGAATACTTCTATAAAACTCAACAGCAACAGTATTATCAGAAACAATAATCTGCCATTCTGCATGTTCCAGCAAGTGTAAATTACTTAGGAGTCTCCAGAGACTGCAACACCAACAGATTTCAGTGTGGGTCACAAACATTTAAATTGTCTACTGTCCCTAAAGGCTGGACACTCAAACATGCAATTACTACTGTACTCTAAAGTTATCACTAGCTCTCATCTGATATGAGATTTTGTATTGCAACCTTAAGAAAAACTTCATGGTTAGGTATTTCTAGAAAAGAGAGTAACTTGAATTAACTCTCAATTGTTTGACCCTGCAAGAGCCTACCTTCAGAGAAAAAGATTTCTTCCGTACGTATGAAACTTCTAAAAGAAAACTTCAGAGTAGCTTAAACATCCAAAAATATCGTTTTGCAGTTGATCACTTCAACAGAAGCTCAGGGTCAGAAAATGTCGTGGGAGGGGAAACAAAAGAACTGTCATTTGATGTCAAGCGTTGCTGGCATGAAGAAATAAGCAACACGACCTCTCCTCCAAATTATAAAATAACAACTGCATCTATAGCACAATTAAAGAAAAAACAAGGGGAAATACCCTTCATTGTGACTATGTATCTACTGGTAATTGAGCAACTCCCTGTCAAAACAGCAGACTAACAATTAAGACAATATACAATGGAATTAAACTAATTATGAAACTAAAAAAAATATTGAATAATATCCTAAAGACTGCATATTGTGGAGACCAGAAAGGATACAAAGGAATGATTTTAAAATAAATGAGACAGGTTTTCTCCCTCTTCGAAGCAACATGTATTCATTATTTACAGGAAACTGGCATAAAAACACCTGTACACCTTCTGAAAAAAATAAAGATAATTGAGGTTGAAGGGTTCAAACCTCACAGACACGTTCCTAACCCAGGAATCAGGTAACACTAACTTCCTGTGCCTCAAGAAAGCTCTAGCAACTGCACATGTATTCTTAACCAGAGCATAGACAAGGTAATTTTGCTTCAAGCTGACAAAGTCTGAGGAAGCAACAGGCAAATTTGGTGCCTCTTAGCTTATTAATTCTCCCATTTATCAAGTTTGTTTATATAGCAATGATTCAAAGCTGACTATCAGTCAACAGAAGGATGTGTGCACCTAACTCTCTGTGATTTCAATGCAAAATCTGGTAGTTTACCTGGGGGGGGGNTAAGGTAAATTAAGGCAAAATTGACTTGACTTAAAAAATGTGTACACACTACCACTGTAAGTAACAATCTCAAATTCAGCTGGTGAAAAAACCTCAGTAAGCCACAGAAATCATACTACAAAGAGTCATTATTTACATAAAGCAACTCTGAAAGATGTTACTCATCTAATGAAAAACTCGCCACAAAAATGTTTAAAATACACAAGTTTTAAAAAAAAAAAAATCACTAGAACAAAATAGCAAAATACAGACAAATTATTTCTGTGCCTGGATTGTTAGGTATCTGAGGCAGTTTTGGAGAGCAGAGGCACAGAGGAATGAAGTTTCTTATTAAAACAGACAAAATGGAACTAAAACCTGTCCTTCCCCGAAGTTACTGTATTATATCCTCTTTCATTATACTGACATCTCCCAAACACTGATGGGATTTTTGTATTATTTTGGTTGCGTATTTCACTGGACACTTAGAATATAGCCTTGTTCAAGGCACCCACTGAGAAAATCTACTGTTCATTTACAAAATAAAGTCCACTGGAAAATACTCCTTGAATGAAAGCCAAGAATAGGACAAACTCATAAGCAGTCTGAGATTTACTGCAGGATTCTGTCCAGTCCAAACCCATATTTTCTGCAAGATACAAAAATATACAAGAGCTGGAGCATCCGAGCCCATTTTGACAAATTTTGTAGTCTAGAAAGGATATGAAGCACCCTCTCGATACCTTCTGGGAATCCTCTAGTCAGCATTAAGAGAAGTGCTCTAAGCCACTGCCAAAATATAAAAAATGAACCACTCTCTAAAACAGAAGCAAAAACATTTTAATATACCTTCTGTTATGCTAAATATAGTTTTATTTCCTAATAGCTGTTAACAAGATAGAGCATTATTTCTTAAAATTATTATAAGACTGGAAGGGTTCCCACAAAATTACTTATTCTAGGAATATACAACCTTTCCTTTCTTGTGAACTTTGTAATTTCCCAATATAGGTGCAAGTATCTCTAGAAAGTGCATATATTTGACTTCTAGATCTTACATGCCTTGATATAAGTACCACTAGGCCCTTTCATTAGCAAGAGCACCTGCACCTAAGGATCATTAGTTGGAAGCAGAGGGTTTGTTTTCCCCCTGCTCCAAGATGAAGCCAGGTAAATCCAGACATTTCCTGGCAGCTGTTACTCTGAATTACTCTCAATAACTGCTGACTCAGACATAAGAGGGATAAAAGAGCAGAAGCTCCTAAAAAGGAGCTACTAAAATAACAAAAAAGCATCAAAATTGCCCTTCATTACTTTCAAGTCCCAGTGTGGAGTCATTCAAAACTGGCACCCAAGTACCCATACAGCTATAAAACACAAGCAAAAAGAACACCTAGTCCTGTCAGAGCTAAGTATTGAGTTTGTTTTGGTATGTTTTGCTCTATTTTACTCTGTTGTTACTCTTTTGTTAGTCTTGAAAGTCATTCCCAGTCCTTACTCTAATAAACCACACTAAAATTACCACACGCTCCCTCTTAGGACTACAAATATAAGTGAGCTAAGTCCAGTGACACACATGTGGTTATACTTAACTCATCCCTGCCATAAGGCACAGGCACAATTCCTATCTTCTGGACAGCCCTCTCCAGAAAGGTATCATAGAATCAGAAAAAAGTGAACAAGCTGCATTATATTCTATATGAAAAGTTTTACAAAGAATCATTAAAGATTACTGTATATGTATTATATGAGAAAATCTGACAATATAAAATCAATTTCCATTATAGTCAGACTTCCAGTAATACAGCAATAAAACAAATATAAAGATGCAAAACCAGCAAAAACATATTCTTATTTTTGAGTCTTATAAAGCTCAAACACACTGCACAGGCATGACTGAACAAAGCATATACGGTTAATCCTACTCAACTGAACATCTTTTATGAACAAGATCTGCTAGTTCTCCAGATGTAGTTCCCAATAAGATTACAGTTATGTTTTACTTTTTTTTTCCACCACTCTGATGCAATTTGCACAGATCACGGTCAGCATTTTGAAGAAATCCAGAAACCGTTCTACTGCATGAAACCAAATAAACTTGTACTTAAGTATCATGGTTGTAACAGCTGAAGCAAGCAAATCAGATACTATACTGCTGTCCATCAACAGCACAGAGGCCATTCATGGATCTTGGAGGTACTTTCAAAGAGTGGTGACATTAAAACTAAATTCAAATTTCAGGTAAAATTTCATCAGTATTAAATCTCCCAGCAAAGAACCAGATTCTATTTCAGATGCCAGCTGCCCAAACACAGCTACCAAAAGCACAGCTTTCAAAAGCAGTGACAAAAACCAGGTAAGCTTCAGAGATGTACAATCAAAGGAGATGAGTGCTATTCAGTGAAAAGCTAACATGGCAAGGCATAAAACAGCATTTTTAACACTTTCCTCCAGCAGTTACATGCTCAAGAAAACGGAGTTAAAAGAACTGCTAGCAATCTGCAGAATAAGGCCTCTGGGGCAAATCTCTCCCATCCATTTCATTGTGAACCAAATTACGGGCTTATCCAATAATTCATAGAAATTGTTCACAACAATACCAAATAACTTCCTGAGTAGTAGGTGCACTATTGTCTTCAAGAAGTGCACATAATTACCACTTAGGGCAAAAGGCACAACTATGCATCCTACTACAGGAGGCATTTCTGTTCCCTCTACATGCATTATAAATGTCATGTCAGCAGTTTGACTTCCCATAAAACAATTCACAAGGAACTCCTGTATCTTGCTTAAAACCTAAAACTGCTGAAGTGCTTGGACTAGACAGTAAAATTGCCCTTTTTTTCCTGTTATTTAATCATACAAGAAACACTCCTGTGGTTTATTTAATCAACAGAAGTCTCTCACAGAGTTTCAAATATGATACTCTAATCAAGGCCTTGCAGCACACTTATTTTTCTCAGCACACCTATTTAGTTGCATTTTATTCACATAAACACACATATTTTCCCATATGCTCACATTTTACTGCTTTATAAAAAGAGTTAATTCATTGCAGAGGTTTCCCCATTTCTCAAATTTTAAAGAGTTTTGAAGAAATTTCTCTTAGCAACACCCTTCAAAGTTTCTAAGCTTTTCCGAGCACATATTTTAGTAAGATATAGTGTAACAAAACCCACTTTACATGTTAGAACTTGTTAGCCATTTGGCTAACATAAAGCCTTCAAGATCTTTGCTGGTTTTGATTGGTTTGTTTAATAAAATAAAACAGATACAACATATTTGCAGAATGATACCACAGTTCTGTTGACTTGGCTTGCACCCTTGGATTCAGCTAACACAAAATTCTTCTGAGCAAGCTTTTCCCAATTCTTCTGTTTTCACTTTAATCAATTGTTATGGATTATTGGCAGCCATTAACAGAAATACAAGAAAAGTGGTCATGGAGTTAAAAGGGCAGTTCCTTTCAAATAAACCAGAAAGAGTACTAATTAGTTTTCTAGACTATCCAAATACCTACTCAACACAGATACATACAGTTATGGAAAGTTATTTTTCTATTACTATCAGAAAAGTCGTTAACTCACCATGACTTTCATCACGGTTCAGTCACAGATGTTCATTATTGTCATCACTACAGATAAACACACCACATATGTAAACAGACTGACAGTCATTAGGGTCAGAAGAGACCTTTAGGCCACCAAAGTTAGCTCCTAGTATATCACAGGCCACCATACACTTCAGCTAGCAGTTTGTGTTGAGCTTAACAATTTAACAAAAAAGATTGTTCAAAAAGACATCTCAATGTGAAGACAAGAGATAGAAAACATACTCCATCTTCACCCCTCCTGTTTGTAGTCTGCTCTAAACATTACTTATCTTCAGTCCTTATAATTTGTGCTTTGTTTCCCATTATAATTTGTCTGGCTTCAGAGCCCAACCTTGTAATAACTTTTTGTACTAGCTTAAACACGAAGAGCATTTTCTCCATATGAAAATGCAACTTTGTAAACACCTTTTATTTTATAATTCTGCAGGGTTTATGAGTGAAGTTCGGGAAAAACTTGCTAGACTTCAGGTATCACCACTTGCCTCTCTGCTGCCTTCCCAGAAAACTTTCAAGGGAAGCTGCCCACACTAACTTGCTCCCAACTGTAGCCCGTTTTGTTAGTCTAAGCTGCAAGTAACAACCAGTCTGAAGGCAAGTAAACAATTTTGTGCTGGAAGACACTCACTCCCTTTCTGTGAAGTCATTCTGATAGATGACGTCCATTGACCCCTCTCAATACACATGCTCCCACAGCACTCCCACTTCCCACTCTTTTGAGTGTTCTGCAATCCCTATGGGCTGCCCCTCCAGTTCGATTACATTCTTTTAAGTACAACAGAACAGGGTTCGTACCTACCACCTAACACGTATTTCCCCAGTGCCAACATATCAAGATAAAGCATGGCCGGTTCTTACAAATGACTTGATCCTTATTTGGATATGCAAGGGGAATTAATTTAATTTGCCTAACAGTACCACCACATGACCTCTTAATGAGTTGCAAGTCTTCACTAATCCCTACATAAACCCTTAAATTATACTAAATTCTTTCCAGCATATGGTTTCTTTTCCTAGTGTGCTATCTGTACTCTTCACTACTACAAGATGAGTGCTGTATTTGGCTGTTTAAAAAAAAACAACTTCGTTGAATAGTCCAACTGTGTCAAGCAACACATAAGGACTGTCCTACTTTCTCTACCATTTCCCATCCCAAACCATAAAGGTTTATACCATCATGAGATGTAGTAATATTGTTTTTTAATTTTGTTTCAAAAACATTTTAAGTACCTAGCAACAGGTCTAGCACGGACTCCTGTGTAATCCCATCAGAAACATATCCATTCAATAATGATACTTTACCAATTACTACTGAGGTCTCCTAGCAGGAGCACATGCCACATACTGCATAGCACCAATTTTACTTGTCTTTATTTTTAGTCTTTGTTAATATCAAAAGATATACAAAGGGAATGGTACACAAACTGACACTGGACAGAATGCACACACCTCCTACTATCCCGACAAAATAATAAGATCCTTCCACAATCCTTTTAGACAGTAACTTTCTTAATCATGATCAAACATGCTTATCACATCACTAACCATGATGTAACCACACTAACCCAGTTGCTGCAGCAGTGGGTGAACTTTGGTGCCTGACTATTTGCTAAGTGAATTATCCCTAGCGTTTCTATTGCTCTCCAGCTTCTGCCTTCTAAAACACTCTGAGGATATCATGCATAAGTTAGATATAGTGATGCTGGAACAGCAGTATAGTAACTGTGCTGTGTATCACTACACTGGTGTGTCCTCACTGCTGCATTGGCAGTGGCAACCAGCAGGCAGACAGGATCAATACGAGGAAATTTTGTCTCTATACAGGTTCAGCAAACTGAGGATCAAGAGGATCCTCTTCCTCAGGACCAAAGCAGCAGAGAGACTCTGGGCTGGACCAACAAAAAAAAGCCCAAGGTAGCTAAAGGATGGAAGACACTAGGAAAAAAACTTCTATCTTTGTTTCCAAACTAAAGTAAAATAAAAGTAAACTCTTACCTCTTTTTCTATTTTGAGCAGCTTCTTTACAGCCACCTCCTTGTCTTGAGAAATCCATCGGGCCCTGTAGACACTCCCGAAACTCCCTCCACCGCAGTTCTCAAAAAACTGCAAGTCATCAAATCTAATTTGCACAAATGAAGCACTGGTAGACGACATCTCATAATGACAAAATATACCACTGCAAAACCTGTGAAGAGAAAAGCTTTCATTAACACACATGCTCTGTGGATTTATAGTATTTACTACCCATGCTCAGACACACCAAAACAAAACCCAGTTGCCATAAACATGCTACAGTACATCTGTGGGACACAGGAGGAAAAGATCCTGGGAACTCGCACTCCAACATGTTGTTCCATGTTGCAAATCCTAATTTGCATAATTTGCACAAGCTATTAGGAGTAACTGGGAGAAAAAAATGATCACAGATTCTTCAGAGCAATACTGACGTTTCCTGAACACCTTGGAAGTGGCTCTATGAAAGGCAGGCACGTCACTGTCTTCTCCAATGCATGTGAAGTGTGCCGATGAGTGTGAAGCACGCTCTCTGCTACAAGCTTGCCTAGGAGTTCAGGCATTCCAGGCATGCTGGCTCTCCTGCTGTGGTGGCCACCCCAGCTATGCCGGCAGCCTTCCGGCAGGCAGGTCATGGCGCCTCAGCATGCACCAAGCACGCTGCCGGCATTTGGGGTGAGGTAGGAGTGCTTTGTACGAGGATGTGGAAAAACCTGGACATGGTAAAAGTCTCTTTCCGAGTGACTCAGTTCTGTTTGCGTGTTGTAACAAAGCACAAGTACATGGTAATTCATCTGGGCTACAATTTGTGAAATTCTGCAGTCCGTGCCAAGATTGGTGTCGGCAATTTCAAGAGATGATCCCAGTTGTGCTGCCAGGGGAACAGAACGTCCTTCTCGGCAATTTCACAGCAATAAAGCTTCTGCCCATCACAAACTTTAAGAAACATCATCACCTAAATGCATGAACAGTGACTAATTTTGTTTCTTTTTTTCTTTTTTTTTTTAATTGTATAAGACCAGGAAGCCCTTAGGTCTTTGGTGGGACTGCAGCACACAGCACCCTACAGAACCATCTGAAAGCCTGATGTAGCATCTTTTCAGATGTGCTAGTTTAGACAAAGTACCTTAATTGTCATCAAAAGTTAATACACTTACAATTCATGAAAGTAAACTTATTAGCGTAAAATGAAAGAGATGAGTTTGAATAAAAGAAGCCCAAAAAAAGAGATTTTGGGTTGCTGATTAAAATTACACCTCCATTTGTATAGGTCTAACTATAGTATCAAAACGTACTGTTACTTCTGAAAGCCTCTAACCCATACAGATTTCTGAGGTGGAATCCACACACTGCATCTTGTCCAGAGCTGGGAAATGCACTTGCAATGCACCTAGCACTGTCAACTGCATCCCAGCATCCCAGTCCCTTCTGTAACAAACATAACGATATAATTTCCCTCCCAGCTCTCCTGGTTGTGCAGCTAATGTGATTAAAATTTTTAAATATAATTTAACTAGAATTTTCTGGCACTATTCAGTTGTAGCTGTTCTCCAAATGATAGATGAAGGTATCAATGTTTTTCTACATAGAGCATAAGACAACTCAGAGCCTTTTCTGAAACTGCCTGCTTCAGTCTACATCTCTTCACTACCCATAAAGGTGAAGACGAGCACTGACCAGATCATGACGACTTTACAACTTTACTATGTTTACAGAAGGCATCACATTTAGGAAGGAGCAGGCTTCAAACGTGCCATTCACTGACAGCTGGCCTGCAAAGTTCTCATGAGAGAACAGAAATGCTCTTCACACAGCTCTGCAAGTTAGAGCAGGGGTTACTCTGTGGGACATGAAATAAAGTTCATTCTTCCAGTACTCTGCCAGCTTCCTTCCCCAGTAAACGTGTCTGAATTCTTCTGCTGACCTTCTGTTCTTGTTTTAACCTTGTTGCTATTGACATTAAATTTCCTCCCATCCTGGAGCCATCTTTTGCACAGCCCTGAACACATTTGCATTTAAAAAAGTTCAAAGGAAATTAAATTGGTCCCTCCTGCAAATCAGGAGGGTAAAGCCAGTTTTAACTTTTTGGTCTTTGCCAGTGCTGCTTAATTAGCAAGTCTTCAGAAACAAAAGTTTATTTGCCTTGTTTACTCCAGCAGTTGCTGCAAGTAAACACTGTGTGCTTGGGTCTAAGCATGTACTGCGGTTTATAGGCAAAAAACCACCAAGTCAGTTTCCCAGCCCAGAGACCTCACAATTCAAGGCCAGAGCCCAACACAAATTTATGCACATGTATAAATATACTCCAGTGAATAATCTCCTTAGTGACAACAAAATTATTCAGGACTGTAATGTTACTTTAAAGGCAAAAGCATATGCAGTGACTGGATCATATATTTAACAGGGAAGTGTGAAGAGCTAGCAGATGGTTATGTTTGGGATAGCAAAAAGAACAGAAAACCAAGCTAAACAAAAAATACATCACAGAAAACAAATATTTCTGGTCTTCACTATGTGAATTCAATAGTTCTGAAGACCTGTCAAATTATTTTACACTATTGTCCACCCGGAAGAACCAAATCATCCCTATAAACAAGTAAATTATTTGACTTCCGAAAGTTATGCTAACATAGAACAAGATGTTGTTGCAAGAACATGTTAACATAGAACAAGATGTAGCAAGACATACAAGATGTCTATGCTAACATAGAACAAGAATATATCAACAAGATGTTGATTCCAAGACTTTATAGAAAACAGACCTCAAGACGGTATGACATGGACACCAGACCCTTGATGAATGAGTACTTTTCTGGTGGATTCTCCACGCTGCTTAAAACTTGACCCAAACATCCACAGAATTGCAGAAGCTACTGTTCATTCTTTTAACACCTTCCTGATTCCACATTTATCTACAGGAGTCTATCAACTGCAGATGCTATAGGCCACAGTGTACACTAAAGGAATATTATTTAAATAATGCTCCATTGGTTTTCATCAGGTTCTTCCAGACTAATTTTTTTCCAGAGAAAGTAGAAGAAATGTACAACGGACACAATTAAGCTAGAGATCTGTAATTAATGACAGTTCAAGTTAGCTATACAATTTTTCTCCTTCTAGATGAACAAACAGACCTGCTTAAATATTACTCCATGTTTTCAAAAGCAAAGTAGTTAATCCTCAATTAGAGAGATCGATTTCTTTGTTATGTTTCAGAAAACAACTGTTTAGCGTAACAACTGCATGTGACAAATCCACACATGGTTATTAACTTGTCATCCTGTTTTAAAAGATACTTAACAATCTGAGATTATACCATTAGTTAAGGGAAAAAAATAAATCCACTATTTCATTAAACTCCATAGTCTTAGACTTGCATCCAAGACAAGCGTGTCATTGCAATATCTCATGCTTCTTCAGTCAAGACAACAAGTCCCCTGTGACAGTCTCCTGGCCTGGGGGCATTACAGCAGTCCCCACACAAGTAAACAGGCAGGCGTAAAGCATAGAGAAGGGCTGGCATTTGCAGCGTCCTCCTCCACTAGCGCAGTGTCCAGTATTTAATCACTCTTGTCACGCAGCAGTGGGGAATGCCACATTGACCGACCTTGGTGCTTGCTGTTGATGAAATGTGCCAGTCCAGAAACACTGAATGACAGGTATTTCGAGAAATAATTTGATTGCCAGTTATTTCAATTATTCTTATGGGATTTTTCTAGGGAAAAAAACCCAAAAAACAACAACTTTCTCCTTTTTGTGATTTAGTTCTGGTAGTTAATATTAGCTTGTAATCTTGCAACAACTACTTCATCTTTTCCTGTGTCTTTTTTTTCCCCTCATAGTAGCTTATTTGAGCATGTTCTTTGAAGTTCTTCCTTTCGCAGACAAAAAAAAAAAAATCCCAGATGCAAGCTGCATTTGGCAGTGTTTAACATAATAATATTAAATAATGATAAATAATTATATTTAGCATGCCAGAACTGTGTTATGCAGAGTCAATTTGCAGCAATCTGTTAAAGCCACAACAACCTTGGTTCAGTACAGTAATAACTGCTCCATGTAGGAAGCCATCAGCCATCCTGGCCTGTTCTGATTACACAGGACTTCAGCAGAGTAATCTGCATTGTGGTCCTTTCCTAGGACCCTGCTGAACTCCCACACCTACTGCTCCTCCCAGATCTCCCCAAGGTTAGGGAACACCCAAGCACCCAGACAGATGTGCTGAAAATCCTACCTGCTGCAGTTTGCCCTGCATCCTAGCAAAGCAACAAGGACAGAACTCAACACGTTACCTTGTACCTCCCAGCTCCCCAAAACCACCCTGTGCTATAGGCCAAATGCTACCATGCTCAACTTTATTCCATGTACAAGACAGAAGACCCTATTATCTGTCATTCAGCTACTGCTCCTGGAGCATGTAGAGCTTCTGCTGAGGGACTCGTAAGAGGCAGGAAAGAATTTAATACAAATTGCACAGACATTGCAACTCATACTTGTTCAATGCATGGCTGCAGAACTGAAAATTCCACCCCTCAGCTTGCACATGCACCTGACACTGCTTCAACATTTGATTACTTCAGGAAAACGCTTTGTAATTTATCAAAGAGAATAACCACACAGCTTGCTGCCCCCACTACACCATGCAGTTCCACAAAGCAGGATTCAGTGCTTCTTTCAGGAAGGCATTCTGCCAACATATTGCCAATAAAGTAGTAGCACACTACACTTGTGCTATCTTAAAATACACAGCAGAATGTGCCAAGTTTCCTTATTTGGGAAAACAGCCCATTTGCTTTTAGGATCTTTGACTATCCATTTTTAGACCCAAATCATCCTTTGTATTCAACACGGCCTACAGCCCTTGAGCAGTTCAACCTGTTTTTTTTTGCAGCATGCTTATATTTAGCCTTTAAAACAAACAAACACACAAAAAAACCCCAAACAAGCAAAGAAAAAAAAAGTCACCTCAAACCAACCAAACAAAAAGAACCCATCCAAAAAAACCCCACCAAAACTCAAACACCAAAGAATAGTTAACTACTGCCTTGTATAAACAGAAAAATGGAGTTACAGGGATCCCAAGCTATGAGAGACACTGCAGAAAGAAGGTTTCAAGATCCTTTAATCTTATCATTCACTCCTAATGGATAAGATGCAAACAAACTCCAAGCAAAATTCCAAATTAAATATATCCTAGTCTTCTAATCTCTTGGTAAGTTAAAATAAAGCAAATAACTCCTACAACTCCCAAACTTCCTTAACCAGATTGAGCAGCAGCCCTGCAGATGGTAAGACTAGAGGCCTGCCTACCTTAGTTACAGAAGCAACAACATTTGAGCCTGTTCTTTGTCAGAACCTAAGAATTCTGCATAACTTCCATTAGTAACATTTCTAATTTTATTCAAATTTATATAATCATCAGTGCTACAGAAAAAGATCTCAACTCAGCCTAAATAGTTTGAGTAATCCAGGAAAAGAACTATTTTCGACACAGGTTGTGTTAATGGAAGAGACTGAAGGGTTTAAAGGCTTCACTTTAAATAGAAAGCATTTTATCTTAGAGAAACTCTAAACTGCTTATTTTGCTTACATTATAACTTGCCAGTGGTGTCTGCCAAGAGTACACATGCAACAATCTGAAAACCAGCAGAAGCAGCTAAACCTGCACCCTGGCCCGAAGAGCCACTCGATCTTTGCACACAAATGACAGCAAGATCGAGGCCTTGTCCATGTTTCTGTCTTCTCCGTAAGTCAGATGGGTTCTCCTGGGTTACCATTATTCACGCAATGCCACCACTATGCAAAGCACATTACTGATAAATAATGCAAGTAGGCTTCTGAAGACTTCAAATTTCAGGGCAAAAGTCCTGAAAACATCTAACCACATGCCTCTAGCAGAAAGCTATGACATTTTCAGGCAGTGACCCAGCTCTTCTAGTGCTTTCAAATTATTTCTGCTTCTGGAATTTAGAAAAAGTAACGATCCATGGCTTTCCTGAACGCTCTGCCACTAAAAATCACAGCAAAGCATAATGGATAGAATAATGGAAGGTTCACACACGCGTGCTGAAAAAAAAAAAAAAATGAAAAAAGAGGAGGCATACTGGTGGAAAGAAACTAACTTGAGCAAACAGAGCATAAAAAAGAATGCCGGTTCACTTAAAAAATTAGGAGGGAAAGAAAAAATGGAGAGGAAGGAAACCAACACCTCAAACTCCAACCTGAGGGATTTTATGCTCAAAACCAACAGAAAAACATAGCAGGTGCACATATAGCGAGCATATCTGAAATACCGTCTGAGGAGTGCAGGGGTAGCGAGGATAGTGGACGCCGGCTGCCCGGCCCCCACGCAAGACTACAGTTGATGGCACCGTTACCGCATGGGGCCCCCTCGCATAGTCAGCACTCCTCACCTTCCTGGGGGCCCCTTCGCGGATACTTCTTGCCCTGCCCTGTGAACCACGGCCCTCCGCCGGCGGCACCCGGGGGAACCCGGACCCGCTGCGCGGACGCTCGTGGGCGCCGCGGACTGCCGAGGGTTGAGAGGGTGGTTAGCCCGTGCCGCGGGACTTCCCGGCGGCTGCTCCCGAGGCCACGCAAGGTCAGGCCGTGCGCCGAGACGGCCCGAACGCCTCCCCTCCACTAGCTTCGAAGTTGCTTCAGCGGGTAAGAAACGTCAAACCCAGTGGGGACACCCACTGCCCGGCCCCGCTCTCCGGACGCGCTGCGCCCTGCTAGCTGCCCGCCACCTCCCTCCGCCCAGAGAAACTCCCAACGACCGTGGCGCTGACCCCCGCACTAGACGCAGCTGGGGACACCTCCCTCTCCTCACCTTCCCCGAGTGACTCCGGGCTGGCGGGACTCGAGCGGCGCCGATCCCGGAGCCGCCGAGGGAGGCTAGAACCGGCGCGACCGCGTCTCCCGCTCCGTCCCCTGCGCTTCCGGTTGGTGCCCGAGAGCCAGAGCCGCCGCCCCCGCACCGCCTCACCGCGGCACCACCCCGCGCTCTGCGCCGAGCCCCGCGGGGGAGGCGAGGCCACCGCCGCCTCAAGGGAGCGGGTAGTCGGGCCGCCCCGCCTGTAGGGGGCGAGGTGCTGCGGCCGGGCTGCCAGCCTGTGGGGCGGCGAAAGGTCGGGCCCGCCAGCAGCGCCGCCATACAGGCCGGGGGTGCGCGAAGCAGCGTGGCCGCCTCCCCGTCCCGGCTCTCTGAGGGAGTGGGCGCGCGGCCCCCTCGCGGCCTGCGCACCCCTTGCCTGCAGCCTCATCCGCCTTGGTGGGGCTCGCGTGAAGCCATGGGCGACTTAGGGTGACCAGAGAAGATGGCATTCCACTGAGGCAAAGTGCTTGTCAGTTAAGCGTGCCAAATTAGGAAGATCCTCATGGACTGAGTAGGACCTGTCAGCTTGAGTGTTTTCCGTTCCCACGCATGGCCCTGGAGTTGGAAATGGAGGATGTCTTGGCACGGCGGTATGCTGCCATGGTTGCAACTTTGGAAGGACAAATTTCTTCCTTCCAGGGCTGCTGCTTCAGCGACAGGCAATATAGCTGAATTTATTGAGAATTCCTACCAAAATGACCAGATGGTGGTAATCGTAAAGTCACCAGAGGTGTTACCACAAGCAGCAGCAGCAGCAAAGTGCTGGGAGTCATCTGGAATTGCCTAACCAGTGTGGGTGGGTGTGAGATGCTGGAGGTCCGCAGCACTAGGAACGGAGAAGAGTGCACCACCGTAGCTAGTCCTCCTTCCACAGGAATGTGGAAGAAAGAGAATGTGACTGGCAGATAAAACCCCACATCACATGTCTGTGCCTTGGCTGCCTTCAGGATTGTCGGCCCAGGCCAGGAGTAAAACAGACAACCCACCTCCACTTTCTGAAGCCACAGTCCCTTCCGTATCCAAACACTTTAATGACATGAGGGTACTCTGCTGTTGCAGAGAAGTTTTTGCAAATTGAAAATAAGCTGTTGAAGGAAGTGACTCAAAAGACTCGGGGCCAAACAGTTTTTCTGCTGAGGCAAACACATCACGTGTCTGTGACAGCCCATGTTTTTGTGCCAGTATCATGCAAGATTCAGTGCCCGTCACTGCTTTACAGTGCAATCCCTAGCTCATCTACTGGTGTCCATATGCTGTGGTTTTGCATTCGTTCAGGACTCCCCTCATTGCCTCTCATACGTGACTGTGCTATTTGTATGTGTATACCTGCTGTGTGTAAGTCAGGTGTGTAGCACAATGAACCACAGAGAGGTGTGCGACATCACACTGAATCACACACATTAATTGTACATTACAAAGATGTATCAAGATGAATCATGGAAGAATGCATTACAGATTAATCAAATACAATTATTTCACAAACATCAGAGGCTTTTCCCCAAAGTGCATTATTTTGCCACAAGGAAAATGAAAACAAAAAAAATTAAAATGGAGCCCAAGTACACATTGCTGGGCATAAGACATCGTTTCACTGAACCATAATAACTAAGTGGAGTAAAATTCATCAAGAATTTTAGTGCTCGGTGCTACATGAAGATGCTGAGAAAGCCAAAAAGCAGGCACTGGTGACCCACTTCCACCCACCATACAGATTCAGCATTACCGAGACAAGCAACGAAGGGATGTGCTCTGGCTTCCCCTGGATGCAGCACTTTGGGGCACTTTCTGTCTGATCTGAGAGTGCTTATACTTCGTTACAAAGTGATCTAATGGTGAGTCTGGAGAAATCTTTACACAAAGTCAAGCAAAGGTTCCATGTTTTAAAAGCAAGACAGGTAATATATACAGACCACATGAAGCTTATGCTCTGGAGGAGGAGAGGTGCCACATACTCAATGACTGGCACGTTTATCCTTCCTGACTGAGTCAATTTGCCAATTAGTCAAATTATTTTAAAACCTATTTAAATGTTAAATCACTTGACTCATAGGCATTTGCTTCAGAGAGTAGAACACTTGTCTTCAGAAGTCTCTTGCCTAGGGCACTTGGCCTAGGCATTTCATCTAGGGCTGTGTATCTGCAAAGCTGGGTTTTATCATGTCGGACTTTAGGCTCTGGCTGCAAACAGAAACTATTCCAGTAGTGAATGAGAAAGGAGAGGGTGGCTAATATTTCTCCAAGAGTAGGAGTGCAGCATCTACATCAGACACTGTGTTAACATGCCATTGTTTAAAACACACCATTGCACATGCTCTGTTAGAGGACCAGATAGTAAAAGCAAAGGAGCCTGTATGAGGATGGGCCAACGCCAGTAACATATTATCATGAAACTGGAATTATTACAATGGGGTTTTAAGTGTGAACTTTTAGGGTTTATATTCTTTTTGCCCTCTGACTAGTGGGTTTTTGGATCATTTCAAGTCCTTTTTGATGATGAAATATGAAAAATTAACTAGAAAAGATTGGAAAACAGAGTAATTGGAGTTCCTTTGGTGGTCACATACCATATAAAACAAGCGGCCAACACATGGCAGTATGCTTTTTTCCCCATTTTTTTGAGGCAGCAAACTCAAATGGAGAAACTCTTTAAAGTTAGCGCTAGAGAGCTCAGCCCTAATCTCAGTCTTCTTCAGTATATTTGAAACAGGCAGAAAAAGAAAAGCTAACAAAGGTTATTGTAAACCTGCAACAACTGGCAAAAGATAAAGGCAGCTGTAGCGACTTTTAACTCAGGGTTGAAAAGATTCGTATGAATTGTCTCTTTACATATCATTGCTGTGCTGGGTGTGCAATGATGTCTCACCACATTTCAACATGGAAAATACAGTTCCATGTGTACACCCAGGTGGTTTAAATCATCCTGCCTGCCAAAAGCAGCAGTCACACCCTACCCCGGCCCAGCAAGCCCGGTTCTTGCTGCTGTGCTACCCCCCTCACCTTCTTCAGGCAGAGTTTTTACACGGCTTCGGGGTGATCTAGGCTGTGATGGTGAAGCTACTGCAGAGAAAGCAATCAGTTTTCCCTAAGATCTGAATACAGGTCATCAGGCAGTTGCATAATGACTCGTTCTAGTGCAAAGGCAAGAGAGGAGCGGGGTCTGATACAAGCAGCTGAAGAAGGACATAGCATGGAAGTGCTTTTTTAGCAGTAGCCAGCTTAAACTGTACATGAAACTCTAGACAGGGATAATTTGGAGGAGGACACCTGCTCCATATTTTCAGTGCTCGTTCAGGACTGGTTCAGAGTTCGTCTCAGGCTTAGTACGTGAGGTTTTCTCGGAGCACTTCTGCTTCACTGGCTAATTTGGTTTGCCACTGTTCCTAGTGTAAAAAATCGACCAGAAACCATGGTGGGGGGCATCCCTCGTATATACTAGGACAGAAAAGTTGTACACACATTGCTGTAGAAGATGTAGCCATAGCATACACTAGCGTTAAGCTAAATAGTTTGAGCAATAGTAGCATTAACAATATGGTGGCATTAATTTTATGCCATTTGTACCATCAGGTTTGTGACCTGGAAAAGAGGTGCACGAGTGGCTCGCCCAAAAACTCTCTCTGCATTGTTGTTTGTGCTTGTGCTTCCCAGACTGAAATTCATGCTGACATATCCAGATATGTTGCAGTCACACACCTCTACAGTCACACCACTAAACAAATAATAAATTTGGTTTTCATGAGAAAACTTGCATAGTAGTTAGCCAAAGTAAGAAGCATTCAGTCTTTCTGAGGGATGGCGAGGGGAAAAAAATCAAAGGAATTGCCTGTAGATTTGGCTCAGAAGCAATTCTGCCTTTCCTGCTGTAAATGACATGCAAAGCATGCACCCACAAGCACAATCTTGCTGCTACATGCAGCCTCTGTGCCCATGCAGCTGGAGCTGTGATTCCAGCTTGCTTCAGCTGCCCAGTCTTTGGTGTGCAATGGCTAATGGCTGATTCTTGACTTTTATAGGCAATAAAGAAAGACAGAGCCCAAAGTAACCATCATACCACTCTCTGACCCACACAACCGGTGTTTTTTTTTCTGCTGTTGTTTTCTCATCTTTTTTTTTTGGTATTGTGGGTTGGGGTTTTGGTTTGTTGTGGGGGTTTTTGTTTGTTTTTTGGGTTTGTTGTTGTGGTGTCTTTTTTTTGTTATTAGAAAAATAAGGAATTTATGAAAGTGTCTATACTGCATATTTAGCATAAAATCATAAATATATTGCAACAAACAATTATGAATTAATGATAAAATTATTAGGCACTGAATTATTAAATAGAAGCTTGATAAAATACAGGCATTTCTCTGGCAGAGAAAGCTTGTATGGAACTGGTGTTTTAAATGTGGATCAAATACCTGCTTTATGCATAATAGTTTTCCAAACTGGCAGGCTACTGCTTGCATGCTGTATGTCCTTTGATCAGGCATGTGTGTACTGCAAAAGCACATATAACTCCTCAAAAAATGTCAGTACAGTTAACAACGAGATAGCAATGAAACAGCAAAATATTAACAAGAAATACATACCTTGATTGTTTTATAAGAATGGTTTTCTTATCTTTTACCAGCATAACAATTTTAGCCGATAATTATACTCAGCTGTAATCCACTCACTAGTACTTTGCTCAGTTACCATTTCATCACATACTTTTAATTATATATACATATGCAGACACACACACACACACATATATAAAACACTCTATATTAAATTTTGTGGTCCAATAGGCTTTAATAGTTTTTCTAATTCTGGTACATTTTTCTCTAAAATGTAATATGACTTAACCCTTTTTTCATTGTTTTGAATTTATTGTTGCTTTGCCCGTTTGTATTTTCTAATCCACACTCCTTCGAGCTCCACTGAAGCAACGATTCCTTCATTTCTCTCGTAATTTTTTTTTTCCAATAGGTTGCTCAGTTGTAGAGAGTCTGGGGAAAAGCAAGCACGATTCCACCTCTGAGGATTGCCAAGGAAAGATGACAACACTGGACACTCAACAGCTGATTTAAAGCATTGTGTGCTATTTTCTTTTTTGAAACTAATTAGTATCTATTCAGTATATTTACCTTTCTTGGACAATAAAGGCAAATACTGGATTAATGAAAACTTTGGCCACTATTGACAGGGTATCTGTTTGAACTGGGGAAA
>VWZE01016089.1:95313-118782 GCA_013396675.1 Eubucco bourcierii
AAAAAAAGGCTCCTTTTAATGATGTACTGTAGTATTAGTAGCTTACCTTTTTTTGCTACTTGTTTAATGCAGAGTACATCAATTAGAAACAAATCTGCCTATTGAAGATCACTTCTTTTTCTCTTTGGATTTAGAGACTAAGTAAAATGTCTGTAATATCAGGCTGCCTCAGAAGAACCCTTATTCCAGATAAATCTATTTAGCTGTATCATCTCAGTCCCTTTGCCTGTGTTTAAAAAAAAAAAAGAAAAAAAAAAAAAAAAAAAAAAATCAGCTGGACTTCAGCCCTTCGCAGTTCCTCCATCCCGCAAAATACAGGGTTTNCTGGCAACAGCGCTAACTGATCAGGAGCATTACAAAGGAGTTACATGCCAGACAATTGGAACAGGAGAAACATTAGGGCAGGAATTACAAATGGAAGGAAACGTTAGATTTCAAACAGACACCAGGCAGCAACCTGCCAGTACCGCAGCCCTCAAGGGTCAGTCCTACAGAGAATGAGGACATCTAAAGAAAACCCGAGGCAACACTGGCTCTCTGTTATCTGGGAACATCCACAATGCTGCCGACAGTACTCCTGCGCAGAAATAATGTACACCTGTGAAAAACCACAAAGCGCCGGCACATACTGCTAGCAGATTCACTTGCTGGCTCGGACAGCATCTGAAGAAAGAACTATTTAAAAACACAAGAGGAGGTGTTATAATGAGGAAACCATGGAGAGCAGAAAGCTTATGATTATTGACAGAAGTTGATTAAGAAATGGATTATTGTCTGTTAGGATGTTGGAGTATCTACGGTCACCTCTATCCTACATATCTTTATGTAAATTTCCTTTAATTGAGGTATTCACTTACAATCATTATTTTCATTGGCGATGTGCTTTATTTGCATTTGAAAGCAAAAAGAGAGAAAAAAATTAAACACGACTGGCTGACCCCCGCCATATGAAAAAGACTTTGCTTTGTTTCCTGGCCCAAGTGGATTAGGGCCAGGAAATAAAGGTTAGTCTCTTACCAGTACACCTCCCTGTATGTCACATATTTATTACATGGAGTTCCAAGAAAAATATTCTAATTTACATCAGTAATTATGCATTTTTTAATGTGATTTTATGACATTAACTCAGAGACTACCTTTGAGTGCCAAGCCTATTAAAAATTAATCCTTTGTGAAGCATCCTTCAGCAGTTACATGTAAATGGTGATTTTTGTAGTTATACATGCTCTTTTTTGCCCTTTTAATTATGAAAATTTCATTTTTACAGTAATCCCCCTATCACTTGAGTCACAAGCCACCAAGATCATAGTTGGATTACTTTCCTTTGTGAATTTGCCAGCAGTTTTCTTAGTTAGGTGTTGTGTGAGAGCTGTACGTTATTGCTAAAGCCATGCATAGGGCAGATGAAGTAAGAACCAGTCTTAGATATTGTTGGATGCCAGGCTGGTGAACATGCAGAGGGTGTACCCGAGGTGCTCCTGTGGCACCCTGACCGCAGCCTTTCACCACAGTAAGACGCTGGATGTCAGATTTAAGCCACTGGACATGTGAGAACATTCCTATCCTGCAAGAACTGATGTCGGGCAGCTGTGCCCATTCCTGAGGTGGAGTGATCAGGGTACCCTTTGGCCACTGTGGTTTGATGTGCTGTCACCTTGACTGAGGCTGGCCAACTCCATGACACTGCTGTGGGAAGATGTCTGATGCGGGCAGGGGTTCCCTGAGCACAGGCTTTGGTGATAGAACTCCACTGGCTGTCCTTAAGCTGATGAAAAAGTTTCTGGTTTATTAACTTTAATGATAACTCTTTAATCTGGTCATTATTTTATTTGATTGCTAATACTTTGACCTCTGGTGACAGCTGCTGCTTGTGCCTGCTAAACTTTAATGCAGGCCACAGTAAAGAACATTATGATTATTTGAAAAGGCAGGGTGTAATGCATTTCAGATTAACGGTAAAAGAAAAGCTATTCAAGTTAGAGGTTCGCTTTGCCGTATCACTCTCTATGCTGCTTTCCTTATTATCAGTATGAGAAAAAGAAATGAGAATAGCACATCTTTTAATTTTCTTCTACTATTACCTCTTGATTTGCATTCAGAGCTCTCAGAAGAAATACCACTGAATTCAGAAGTAGTCTATTTAAGCTGCGTGATGTTTAAAAATTGCTGGAAGAGGTTAAGGTACTGTGTATAATGCATTTGACCTTACTAAGAAGCTATGTTAACAATTTAGGCTTATCATTTTGTGCCATTATGTTTTGTTAATTTTTTGGGTTTTTTTAAAGCAAAATTCATTATCTCTTTTGGTACCCCTGCAGACTAAACCTTTTCATTTGTCTTTAACTTATTTTGCAATATTTGTAAGTGGTATTTTAACTTGCTGTACTTAAAAAGTTATTTTGCTGGTGTCTCTTCAAAAAGAGAAATTTATTTTATTTTTGTCTCTCTGTGTGGTTTTGTACTTGGTCTGCAGAGGGTGTGCACCTTCACAGCATTTTCCATAGGAGGAAAAAGCCCAAACCCCCCATCTGCAGAGTCCTGCAAATACATTTGAACTTTGCAGAGTCCTGCAAAGAGTCAGTAGGTAAGGGCTGTCACTCCATTGAAGCAGGATCAAGTGGTGGCTTGCAGCTGCAAGCACAAGGTGAAGACAGTATGGGTGTTTCAACATTTCAGTGTTTCCTGAGTGCCTATTCATTCTTCACGCCATTGCAACAGGCACTTTGACTTCATACTGCAAGAGCAATACATGGACAGCTGCCTTCCTGTTGTAAAATCAATACAGGAAGGGAGAGAAGCCCAGTATGGATCCCACAGCCAGAAGGCAGTTTTATTAATTTAATTTCTACATATGTAGACTATGATCAGCACCATAGCAACTATCTGAGCCACTTGAATGAGTTAGATACAGAGATAGCAACACTTGTTATTTATACAGCACGCTTTATTGGAAAATTAAAAAATGCCAGATATCAGTTGAGTAGGTAAACTGCATTCATTTGTTGATATGGAGGTGCCATAAAACATCTCTTTGTATCACTGGGATATATCTACACCACAGAGATTGTTTGGCAACAAGTAAAAAAGAGATTCTAAGGAGTAAAAGAATAAACCAAGGGAATAAAAACATACTAAATGGATGAAGAATTGGTCTATGTGCAGAGCCAGGCTGAAACTTGGCAGATTTATAAACCAGTTAACACAGAAATAAATGAAAGTCCAAACAACAGGAACAAATCTGGAACAAATAAAATCACAAACTCACAAATGTTACAAACTCACCTTAAAGATAAAAAATTCCTTTGAATTAATTGTGCCCCTGTAGTTTACTTTACTACATACTTCTGGGAAGATTCTGTATCTGAAAAAGCTATATGAAGTATATTCATGGAGCAGTACAAATGGAAATATTTCTCACTTGAAATAATAAAACATGAATTTGTGTCTGTGTTATTAGCTGGTTTTCCTCTGAATCATCTTGAACTTCTAGTTAGACAGCGAAGTTAAAATAAATTATTTCATCATGCTGCAGAATATTTCCTCACTGTGTAATTCTTTCCTTTCAGAATGCAGGTACTGAGCAGATGGTGGTTCTATGTGTCAGCATTTCCCTGGTGACTCAGCTTTTTCAAAATTTCTATTTTGACTAAAAGGATTTCATTATTTATATAAATAAAAGGTAGTATTTATATGCATACAGTCCTGGTTCATGCCAAAAAAGGCATACTCTGCATCTGAGGCAAAATGTAGACTGTATCATCTCTGATACTAAATTATGAGATAATACTTGCAACTTCTGATTTCAGGCTTAATCAGTTTTACGACATCCAGCTTTGCATGCAAACAGAGAAACCTTTTAGCATGAGAAGATCGTCATTTCCTCAGCACGCATGTGGCCACCATCAATGCTTGCCCCACAGTAGTACACCCACCCCATGACATATTCTGGTTCGCACAAATGATCTGTGACGGGAAAGGGTACATGCCAGATCACCTCTTCCCTCATGGCTGCATGATCTGACAGACCTCCCTGAGCTGACCAAAGCCAGAAGCTTCTTGAGTGCTTTCTTAGCCAAAGTCTCAAATTGAGTTAGCCAACCTGAGGTAAAAATCCTTTCCAAGATACGGTAACTTGCAGTGCTGACATTAGTGACCATGAAAACAAGTTAGTCAGCTGAAATACATCCCTTCTTCATTTAAACCTTGCAAAATTAAATGTTTTATGTCTTTATATGGGAGGGTAGGGAGCCTCCTCAGAAACTCTAAACAAACAGCTAATAAAACCATAGTGTTTTTTGACTGAGACTGTCATCCTCTGTGGTTGGGATGGATCTGACCGGCTTTACCTTGGTCATCCTTATCACAGTGGATGTCAGCTAACTGTAGTAAGTTTTGAGGCCCAGCAAATGACAAGCAAAGTTTGCCAATTAATCAGCCAATTAACAGCATCAGAATTTATTTAGGAATGAAGCTGAAAGTGCAAATAAGGCCAGCAACTAAACCTCTCCAGCAATTACATTTAATAAGGTACTGTGTGTTATTTACAGAAAACATACATTACACAATTCCTACACATAAAATGCACACTAAGTATAAAGACAAAAGCTGTACTCCCATAACATGCTAAATAAAATAAATAAACCGGAATTATTTTGGCACAACAAATATTCTAGAACATAATGAATTAACATTTACTTATTTACAGTCTATTGAAAGTGCAAAACCATTGGTTGAAAATTAAGGTAGTTGTAAATGCTTAAGACCAGAAAATGTGTTAACCAGCCACAATTTATTATAGCTGAAGTTTAAAAGTTTTCATGCCCAGGACGTTATTCTCTTGAAATCCATTTGCGTGTATTGTGCTCTTTTTGAACCAGTTCTTTGCTACCTTTATGCTATGGATTTTGACACCGTTACTGTTGTAATGGAATTTTGTAAAAATCTGATTGCTTGTTTACAAAAAGAAGTAAAATGTAAACACAGGTTAATCTATGTGTCATTCAAAATATTTTCAGTCCTGTTAGTTTTCTGAAATGGTCATGCTGCTTGCAGTAGTAGGCAATATAATTAAGATTTAGAAATTTTTCCTAGTATCTGTTGTATTTCAAATTGACATATTTGTAAGCCTCCTCTGAATGGAACTATACCCTATACATTCTTTCATCAGATGCTTATGTGCATCTTCTACTGAGATCAACAGCAGCTGGCTAAGCTAAGCTGATGATCAGTTTTGGTCCTGACTTGGAGAATAGATCACAAAATGCAGATTTTTAATTAGGGAGATAAACATTCTCTCTCTTGGAAGTGTTAGAAGCTTTTTGTGCATTTTTCACTAACAGTTCTACTGCATCTTCTGCCTTTTATTATCTGTATGCGAGATCATTTACTACACTTGAAGATGAATTAACAGTACTCAAGATGGCCACCCACACAGCTAGAGTGCACAAATCCTTCCTCAGCCAAAGGTCTCCAACATTGTGCATCGCCCAACACCTTAGAATATGTTTTCGCTTGTTTTTGTAGTGGCAGTGTGGTAGCAGAGAAAGTGAAGTTCTTAACAAGTGACCTTGACGGGATAAAAGATCATTTCTCATCATTGATTGCTTCAAATGTTTATGCTCGACGCGGTTCTAGTCGGTGAGACATCTGTGATAAAGTTCTCTGGTTGTCAATCACATTTAATTGCCGCACATAGCTCCGAACATCCTGATGGTTCTTATTAGCTAGGGCTGCGTCGGGATCTGGTGAAAGAGAAATGATGTAGGATTGATACACTTAAATGAACAAATGCCTGAGCAGAATGCATAACTCTTCACAAGCTGTCACAGGATACACCAGATCCTGGTGAGTTAAAACGAAAACATTTTGAAATCGCTCTTTTTGAAACCTTTCCTCCATACCTCATAGTCTTTCTGGTTACTACCCTCACAAATTAACTTTTTCTTTCAGATATCCTTGGCTACCTTTGCTCAATTTGATGGCCCTTGGTTACAGTTTTATGTATCACCTTACCAGTCAATAGCTATAAATTATACAGCCAACTAGAGTGATTTAAAGCTTTTGAACTAGCAGCTTTCACCCAGATTCAAAACTATGTAATTGATTTAAGCTTCTTTTCATGAAATATTTCTAGCTCAGTATTAACTATTTGTAACACTGTAGTATTTAGTGGTTGCCCCATTCAAGCCTCAATGTTTACTGTTTAAATTACTTAACCTGTTTACCAGGCTTTGTTCAAGCCTCAGCATTTACATTACTTAACTTAAATGAATTATACTTATGAAACAACTACGAAGTATCACTGAGTTAAAATCTGAGTATCTTCAAGCTCACGGTGAACAGTTTACATTTTAATTAAATATGTCAGGTAACAACTTCTCTTAAAGAAACACCGAAGCATCTACTATAGATACACAGCCATACATCTAAGACACGTGGGACTTAGATGCAGTACATTTATAAACACAAATTTTGCTGTATCATGTATAGTGAAAATCCACTTCCACTTATAAATACACAGAGGCCACTTACAAATACACAGAGGTCTCACAAGACTGCAACAGATTAAAATTAAAAGATATATAGCCAGAAAAAACTTGATGGTGGGAGGAAAAAAAAAACCCAGTTCTCAATCTGATCTTATAGAGGTAATCTTTGACCCATACAGAAAATACCATTTTTGTTAAAATATTACATTTTATATTATTCATTCTGTTCTTTGAGAGAGAGAAAAGCTGCTGTGTGAATGAAGTACCAAGGAAATGCCAATGTGACTGGAACTGACAGTGCACCTAAATGGGATGAGGCTTGCAGAACAAACCTGTTTGATCATACAGCTCTGTCATCTCAAGTGGCCTTAAGTTATGGCAATCACACGGACAAATAACTTAAGTTCATCACCTTATGCAGTCATGTAATTTAAAACATCGCATTTCCAGCCTGGTTTCCTACAAAAACAGCTTATCCAAGCACGTATCTTGCATGGATCAGTGTGCTGCTATCTGCTAGCCGTATTTCAACCACTTCTGAACCTAGAGGCTAATTTCAACCAATTCTAATTTGACAGCTGTGTAGAGACCTCACAGATATTTAGCACCTTCATATGCCTGGAAAAGTGATAGAGGAGAAGGGGCTTATTAGAGCTTCCTGAAGGATATTTCACCCTGTGAAACACTGGAGGCTCCAAACATAGAAGAATCACTGGAAACCAGGCTTTTGAATTCTGATACACACAGAATTAGTTGTAATTACTGTAGCTGACTGTGCAGATGTTGTAACACACTTACTGAAAGATTGGCTTCGGCAGAATTTCACCGTCCTGACAGTGTTGGCAATCATGCGCTGGAAAGAAAAGATGGGATGCAATCAGAGAACAAGCACTGTGTTCCATCATTATTTAAACGAAGCACCTAGCTGTGCCTGAGTGTGAAGACACATGCCAATAAAAGCAGTCATATGAATGAAAACGCAGTGTTAATGCTGATACTCTCATACGTAGGCTGTGATTTGCATTTACACAGGCTTTAAGTGAGCACGAGTGTAATTTAAATGTGCTCAGAGAACACTCTCTTGCTTGGATGCTGTAAAGGGCCTTAGCTAAGGATGAAAATCAGCCCCTTCAGTGTGCATTTTTTTTTGGTACTATCTTCCCACATTAAAAAGTAAAAGGGGTATCATGTAGAACATTTTGGAGTATGTACACATTAAGACTATTAGTTCCCAATGGAAAGGTCATTTCTAGAACATACTCAGCAGTTAAAAAGCTTTCACTTTTCACATGAATTCGAGCTTAAAATGCAGTCCTCCTGGAAAATAACAGTGTAAAATGAGTGTGTGAAGGTGTATGTGCATTGATTCCCTCTGGAAGTATGCTTGATTCACAGGTGAGGAAGCCACATTTAGAACTGTGGTCCTGTTGGCAAGTTTCATCAAACGGACCCTTTAGTGTTAGTTTGCACGAGTGTATCTAACCTAACACAAAATGTGGCTTCAGTTTTCATGGACACTTCAGTTGGCAATTCACAAAAAAAAGCAGAAGCCACTTCAGCCCTTCCTGCCTGTGCTTGCTCTTCGGTAAATAATCCATCATTTCACTCACTTAGTTAAGAAAATACATGCTCTGATGCTATCTTACAGCAGTTTTTAAGAACAGAAATGAAGCTAAAACATAAAGCAAAACATTTCAGATTTATCTACAGATTGCAAAAGTTAAACTGACTTGTGTGATTAGCACCACACAGGTAGTTTACCTAGTAGTGTGGGGCCAAAATTAGTTTTTCTGCATGATACCGAGTAAACTGAAAATTCATCAGTAAAACTGAGTTCCTTAGCTAGATCATTTTATTCCATCATTATTATAAGGATAACATTTGTTTCCATTTCTTTTGCTTAAATTAAGAGAAAGCAGAGGAGGGAAATGCTACTCCTAATCAAAGCCCAGCAGTTTAACGTGGTCCAACAATTATAAGGCACTTATCTATTTTAGCACAGCAGGTACTCACTCTCACCAGGTTGCTCCATACCTTCCTGAAATTTTGTGTGAGATTAACAAGCTAGTCATAAGCCCTCACACAATGGAACGAGATAGTTCTTAATAGCAAACAGTAAAACATAGGGCATAGGCTCCTCAGAATTCATACACGATTATAATCTTACATGAAAATGATGTTATAAATAGAATAACTTTGTGAAATCCAGAAGTGGAAAACACCAATGTAAGACATTCCTTATACATATCTTAGACATTTTAATGCACTGTCAAGCATACAGAAATGGGTGTGGTTGGTGGTCAGCAGACCAACTGTATAATCAAACAAAAAGCAGCTATTCTAAAACTGATCTAAAATATTGTAATTCTAAAACACTAGTTACCAAAAGATATATGGAATTTGGATATGGGTCTGCTTATACTGTTCCTAAATCATATGCACATGTGAAAAACAAGTAGATTTGAAGTAACAATAATTTTTACTCTATGTTAAACTTCATAGCTCTTCAAGCCATTACTATTTGGCAGATCTTCTAAGACACTAACCTTACAAACATTCTCGTATGTGCTTAACATTAAGCATGTGAATAAAGCCCACTGACTTCAATGGAACCTCTTAAATGCTCAAAGGGAAGCACCTGTTATAACACTGGATTGAAACAGAACACGCTGCATATAATAGTGTTGGTTCTTCAAGTCTGTCATAGAATAATAGACTAGTTAGACATAGTCTAACTCAACTGAATGAAAATCAAAAGAGCATGAACATGTAAACATGAATATGTTTTCATACTTGAATCTATGGATTCATACTTGCCTCTGTTATGTGATGTTATTTTTATTTACAGTACTTTAAAAAGTACTCCTCTAAAATAACTACTTCAGGGAGAGACCATAAAATTGAACTGCCAGCCTGATGAAGTTTCAAGAGTGTCTAACTTAAGAGAAGCTTTGCTAAAGGCACTTCATTTTTATGAAGATAGCTAGTGTTGCTTGATGTGCTTTCAAGAGGGATTGTTAATAGACACCCCAGTTTTTCAGACCTGTAAATGTTTAGCTTTTGAAGCCTCGTTTCTTAATGATCTTCGGAGCTAAGGCTGTAGGTTCGGTGTTTGATTAGTGTAGTATTACACATCTTAAGTGAAAACTTCCCCATAGAATTCAGAGTAAATACTATAATGCTGTATTGTACTGAAAGACAAATTTTGTGGATAGTGAAGGTTTTAAAAAGTTTTCACTATTTCCAAATTTCTCATCATGTGGGCTATTCCAGGCAAGGAAAAACAAAAGTGGCAATGAACTTGTCTGACTTCCGGTTACAGGCTGAATTGCCTGGCTTCCTTCAGCTGGCTTACATGCTTCACTTTAAGGAGTTACTTTGCCTATTCCTGAGGATAATCTTTCAATCTGTGCATTCAGAAACATTCTGGAAAGGATGAAACACAACGGAATGAGGAGGTGGCTGTTAAAGCAGATACGAATGGAGAAAACTGTCCAGAAGACATCATCTCAACCCAGCGAGGAGATTCTGGACCACTATGTATCCTTTCAGAGATCCTGTCTATTATTAACTCAAAAGACCTCCTCTTTGGAAGGTGCAAATTGAACAGAAAAGCAGCAAAGGAAGCAAAAGTGAATTTCCCTTTCTGAATCTTGTACACAAATTGGATTGCCTTTTTCTGATTCAAGAAAACTATAAACGTGTGCAGAGAAAATGTTCACATGGAAGTTTAACTGCCAGCCTGTTACAATTTTTCTTCAAATAGAGGATTACCTCTAGTTAATGCCTGCAAATATTAACCTCTGTTTACTCTCTGTGCTAAAAAAGACCATTATCAAAAAGCCATACAAACGTAAATGTGCATCCTTCTGAAATAGAATCAACTGCATATAATACAACGAGCACTGCTACTACCAGCATGCCATACACACACAAATATTCTTTCAAATTTTACACAGTCTGGAAGAGTGGCAGCAGGCCAGCACATTACCTTCTAATCCATTCCAAATTCAGGTTTATAAATGTTATAAATATTCATATATGCCATAGAAAACTACTAAGGGCTTTAGTCACACACTTCTTGCATAATCTTTATGTTCTGAAAATGAAAGAATGTTTGCCCTTTTTTTGCATAAGGATCAGAGTGTGAATTCCCTTTTGTTCATCTCCACAAAACCCGAAAACCAATATGCACAGATTCGCTAATCCTCATTTCACACCTGAAGGGTGAAGAGGCTTGACAAAAAGAAGCATCAGTGGCCAGCATCATGGCACTGTCTTGTGCTGCTATGAAAGGTCAGCACTTTCAGAGCTCTCTCATGACTTCTGCTCCCTCTACAGGTGCCATTTCTGAGACATGTTGCATAGTGTGACATGGAAATGCTGCCATGGAAAGTGATCTTTGTTCAGGCTTTCCATCACATGATTTGAGAAACAGCACTGATAAAGTTCTCTAATAATTGCATCTTCCCCCTCTCTCTCTGTGAATATGAAATTCTGTACTGGCAGGATTATGCAGTTAAGGTTTAAAAAAACCCACAAATCAGTAAGTGGTCAAGGGAATGAATATTGCCTGTCCTCAGGGAGCACCATGCTCAGTATTCTCCTCACTTTCTTTTCTGGTAGGGCATTGTGCTGGTTTGAGGTTAATTAGAATATTTTAATAGACAAAATTACACTATAGGCTGTGAAAGGAAAACATCATGATGTCTACTTCACTCATACGCTTGCTAAGAAATTGTTTGGGAATACTAACCAAAACAACAGATAAGTCAGTCTCTCTCTGTTGCTTGCTGGAACAGGAGCTGCTGGTGGGATCTAGCAGCTTCTGGGCTCTGGCTCCTCTGCTGATTAATCCTCACTAACCACTTTTCTTCTAACCCTCCTGGCCGATCTTCCTAATTTACCTTGCACGTAAGGCAAACCTTGGGGTAAGGTACAGGGGTGGGGAGAAGGTGGAAGGGTGGTTGGGAGCCCCTCCTGGGGTCTCTGATTTCTGGGAGGGGAGTTGTGTTGCTGTATTACCTTTTACTTGTATATTTCTGTAAATATTCTGTATATAGTGTAAATATCTGCTGTACATTGTGCAAAGCTGTAAATATAGCTTCATCATTTAACTTCCAGCCGACTGAGTGCTAGTCTGGGTCATTTTACAAAGTGTGGGGGGGGTGGGGAACTCCCAAACCTTCACAGGCATAATTCTAGGAAAGAGCTTTTTACATTTTTTTCTAAATATACAGCTATAAAAGCAGTGTCACTTAAATGTTACATATTGCCATGTACTGTGATGCAGGTTGTTGGTCCTGCATAGAGTTCATAGGAATATATATACAACCGACAGCTTTGGGGGCTCTCCTTCGCCTGAAAAGAGGGTTAGTAATGAACTAAATGACAAATGTTTATCCAAGATCATAAACTAATTAATTGTTTGCTGTCTACTGCCATCTATATATCTTTCACCTACTTGCAGCTCAAAAAACGTCCTCAACCTGCTGAACTACAACTACAGCATTTAAAAAACTTTAGAAGCCTATTCATTCCTTGTTCTTCTATGACAAGTCTTTTTTCAGTTGCTACATAGACAGGTCATCTAATGCAACACTTAGAGCTAACTTCTGCTGTCAACTCACAGTGGAGAAAAGATGCAGGTCATGGAGTATATGACCAATTTAGAAAGTACATCTGAGCAATGTGATGGTGGAAAGAGCCTGTACCTTGTCTCCATCAGCTTCTTATAGTGAGATGAAGATCTTCAGTACTACTATAAAACCATGTTTTGTTTGCTATTGAAGTCAAACCCTTTTACTAAAAGCCTGTACTACTAATACTGGTAATTTAGTTATTTTGTCTGCTTACTGAGAAAAGTATAAATAACATGTTCCAGGCTGGATTTTAAGGCTAAATGTTTGTTTCCTCCAGCCTTGATTCATGTAACAAATGGCATAATAAAAAGCACAAGTACAGTGCAACTACAAGAGTATGCCTATTTCTGGCACATTCAATATTGTTTGTTCCCATCTCATACAAACCAAACGGGTCTGCTTACAAACTTCCCTCTTTATAAATAGCTGTGGTTCTACCACATGTGGTGTTCTCTTCCAGGGCTAGTTGTCCTTGCCCTCCCACTCCTCACAGCCACTTCCAAGTAAGAGGCATTCATGGGGATCAGGAGATGGAGAAGGGGAAGATGGAGCAGGAAGTTATAAAGGCAGCAGCAGGTAAAGCTCAGTAATGCTCTGCAGTGATATCCCCCCATTATTGTCAATGCCACAGTTCTGCCACTACATCTCTGAAAAGGTTGATATATTAGACAGTATAATAGGAAAAAATTTACCCAGTCCCTTTCCTTTTTAGGTTGACTTGCTACAAAACCCTAAGCTAATGTCATTTAACACCAACTGTCTGTTTTTTCTCTTCATCCCTAGATAATGTTGTCAAATTTGAAAAAACAATCCAGAGTTTTCAAACGTAAGAATGCTTTTACCCATTTTCAATGAAAATAGAGGGTTGTGGACAAGAGGAAGATCATTAAAGTGCCCTCTTCTCCTGTCTCATTGAGGAAAAAGGCTGTAGTGCAAGTTCCTATGTTATAACAAAAGCTATTCACTCAGAATTCCCCAGATGTGATGGAACTATACATGCCTTAGCCACAAGGAAAGCTTTAAGCAGAGCTTGGGCAGCCATAGAACACAAACGTTTAGGAAACCAGGCCTTGCTATTCCTGGCACTTGGAGAACTCCTGGTTCAGACACTGCCTCTGTGTTTGAAGATGCATAATTTAATATAAAAAATAACAGAAATATCAGAAAACATAGAATATTTAAAGGAAGATGTTTCAGCTGAAGAGATGCCAGTAGATGAAACTTCTGCCTTTGGCTGCCAACTACAAGAACAAAGTTGTCAGCAGCACATCAGCTGTTGGGATCAGAGCTCTGTGGTGAGAATGCAGTCACCATGCCAGAGGCTGTTCTCAGTTTCATTACTGTGCTTACATGAAAGCTAGAGGGATCCACCTCCTCCAGTGGCAAGTGGTACCACCAGTGGCAAGTGACCAGATATTTTTATTCAGAAAGCATCAAAATTAGGATAGACCATGGGAAATAATTTTCCAAAGAAAGAATGTTTTAGGCAGATTAGTAAGAGTGGCTCCCAGCAATACTCAGAGGTACCTCCATCTACTCATGGCAGAACATCATCCAACAGATCAAGCAAGCAGAAATAACCAAATGGCAGGACAGGATTCCTGTGAGGAAATCTGGTTTCTGCTTTTCTCCTAAAACTGGCAGAAAAACATCACCAAATACCTTGAGTTCATACTTATGTAAAAGAGAGTTGAATTTATCTGTGTGTTACCTGGCTGAATGGCCTTGTCTTCACTGGTTACTATCTGGCAATTATGTGTGGATATGACAGTTGCAAGCTTAACATAAGCAGGTGGTAGCAACTGAGGTTTAACAGTAGGCTTTTCTTCTTTGCTTGACCTGATGACACATGCGAAAAACACTGCTAGGTCCACATAAAGATTTGAATTAGTTACATGGGGGAATTTGAATAGGTTTGCTTTGCTATGGGTTGAGAGAAGCAATAAAAGGCTGTAAGAGCATGCAGAATAGCCAGTGAAGAATATTACAAACACAAAAGACAGACCTTTAGTAAGGCCTGGAGAAAAAGAAGGCTAGAGATTTAGAGTCCTGACAAAGAATATTTCCCTTTTTGTTGTGTGGAAGAACACAAGACATTATATTGGTTCTTTTAAAAATACACTGCATCAAACATACATTAATTGATCTTCACTTTTCTCTCTCAAAAAGAATGGTCTGATTACTGATCAAAATCAGTGACACTACATTCATGAGGTATAAAATTTTACTTAAAACTTCTGCGTGCTACTTTTAAATTCACGTTGGAGATAACATACTTCTCAAGGTAAGGCAGTGTGCAAACTAGAGTGAACAGGGCAGATCTTCTGGAGCCTAGATAGAGATCAGTTTAAATTGCTATAAAATTCACTTTTGGCCTTGGGAGTGCCAAACAGGTGTGGAGCATTGCAGAACAATTTCCAAATGACAAGCCTGGGCTGAACTTCTGTCTATGGGCAAGTGGTCACAGGAGAGTTCCTGCCTCCTGTAATGACTTTTACATACAATTGGGCATAAAGAAGAGCCTGAGGCATACAGTTCTGAGGCCTGTGGATGTACAGGCTCTTCTGCCTCAGGAGATGTAATCAGGCCAAGTGAGGTGAACTTGAAGCCACCCATATAGCCATGGCTATATAGTTGCTGCCATCCATCCTACTTTGGGGTGCTCTGGCCAAGTCTGAGATCCCATTGTATGCCCCCAAATATTTGCTATCTATATTTTAAAAAATACAGAAATTCTAACTAGAACAATTAGTCCAGAAAAAAAGTAATTTTCTGCAGGTTCTGTCTCTCCTCTGGAAGGAGATGGCAACACAGCCTGTGTATGTGATTAGAGAGCATCATTATGGCAAAGCAAGGTCAGGCCCTTGTTTAGGCGTTAGCACTACCATTTACCCACAAAAAGTCTCCACTTAGAAGAGGAGTTATCTTCACCCTAGGACAGAGGCAGTCCTGAAGTTCCAGACAAATCAAAGAGAAGTCACTAAGAGTGATAAACACTTTTCCTGGAAGTTTTCTAAAGACCTGGAAGTCCTCCTGTTTTCCTCTCTGCAGTGTTAGTGCTCAGAGGGTAAGACAAGTTCCTTTATAGTGCAGTGGAAATAAACATGGATAGTTCTGGTTACTGTAGTGCTAAACCCAAGCAGATACAGGTTCCAGTGTAGATGGCCTCTAGCATGGCTACTAAATGGCACTTTACTGCAGAACAGCCAGTTTTGGCTTTGCAATGCAACTGCTCATAACTGGGTTTGGCTAACACTGGTTCTCAGATGTAGGTGTCATGAACCACATTAATTAAAAACACGTCCTTAATAAAACAAGAAAACTGTTTCTCCCTGCTGAGAAATTTGAGTTTCAGTTAAGATTTCTGCCATGGGAAGTTTCCTGCCTGCAGTTTTTTGACAATGGTATTTGAAATGATGAGAGCTTAGATGCAGGATTTAAAATAAATGAAATCCGAGCATAATCTAACCATCTATCATTTGATCCCCCTTTCCAGTATGAAAGCAGTCAAGTCACAGAAGTCTCCTTTCCCTTGTTAAAAGAAAGAAGAAAAGAAGATGTTGTGCACATTCTGTGTTAAGGCTTCTTTCATTCTCTGAGGAGCAATGCAGAACTATCCCAGCCTGAGGCAGTTCAGCCCTGTTTAAAGAACAGCAGTTAAAATCACAGCTTGGTCCCAAACTGGCTGTTAAAAATTGTCTCTAACAGGTATGCTTCCTGTCACTGCTGCTGCCTCTCCTAGGAAACATTTCGGCTGTGCATGGCTCAGTGGGTAGCTACTTCTCCATGTCTAAGGTTTTCCAGAAATACAGAGGTTTCAGGTACTGTGCACAATGCAAACTATTTTTTCCAGCTCTTGGTCTTGCCTTCAGTTTCTCTAACCCTCGAAGTTGTTGTTGAGAATTTCACTCTTTGAGAGATGAACAGGATGGTCTTTTAAAATTTTCATTTCAAATATGTCCTACATACCATTTTTTCGAAGTTTACTAGCTTGTCAGTGAAGGTCTTGTTTCCCTCGTGAGTAAACGTCATGTCTGTACAGAAAGAAAGGCCACATTCACATTAGTGAATCACGGCCACACAAAACAGTAGAGCATTTTACCTGTCCCTTACAAAAGTCAAAGCAGTTATACAAGTAAATTTAGATTCTATTTTTTTTCTGCATTTCTGAGACTAGTAAAATTAAGGTATGATATTAGGATGTACTACAGTAGATTTTTTTTTGTCTCTGTAATGCTTTTTACAGTGGAAAAAGATCATACCTCATACAGATCGATTTTTGATTGTTCTTGCTGCTACTATTATTCTTCAAATATTTGACGAATAGCTTTCAAGTTAGTAATTTTGCTAAGAACCAAGTTTACCTTTTATAAGTAGTGGCATGAAGGGAATTATTGGAGGGTCCAGTTTAGCTACAGTTAGTCGGTAAGCCCTATGGTTTCTTGATGGATCCTTAAGAAAAAAAAAAAGAGAAATCAAATAATTATTCTATGTATTGAGACACTGCATATATTCATTTAGATGTCATGGTATTTATTAAAATCTGTATTTCCTCTCGTGGCTTTAAAGGTGGATCTGCAAACTAAGACAACTTTTATCATTCTCCCACACATCTTACATGATGAGAATACAGCTTCAAAACAAAATTTTCATGCCAAATAGCAATTCTTCACAAAGGGAAACACATTTTTCCTCCTTCCTTGCAGTTGGAGATAGAGTTTTGCATAGATTTTAACACTAAAATGTATTGCCTGGAAAAATCCAGGCTGGGAAAGATAATTTCCCATATGTACTATTGGAAAACATGTGATAAAGCTTTTCTGAGTTTCCAAATTAATTTTGAGTGGTACATAAGTTCTCTCGGAGTAGGTTCCTAAGAGTATAATTTATTAGTCATACATACTTGTTTTAGCAGCTCTAAAATGGGATCATAAACTTCTTAAAGTCAAACAAGGACATATAAAATGTTCTGAATCAAGGAATTCAAATCAGCTACTCAGAAACTGAATTAGCTCAGATTGTGCATAGAATAAGGGATCTATTGCTATTCACCATTAAGCTTTCAAACTCCGCATAGATCTTCTTGAACTTGCTTGGAAGTTTCTGTTAATAAAAACAAAAATAGCAAACCTTAATTAAATCAAATTTGTGTGGTAATTTTACTATAAATGCTAGTTCCTTCTACAACGCCCTGTCAGGAAAGTGCTCTTTTTCTCCAGATATTTCTAACAATGTGCTAATCTAAAATACAACATGTCTCCTAGCAACCAGATTATAAATAGAGACGGGACCAGCCATAAAACCTGGATCTTGATTTAAACCACAACTTGAATATACTCCATTGGGATGTTTAGATTCAGACTTTTTGTTTAGCTCACATCGGAATCACTGAATTCAGAATGGTAAGTGAAGGTTCAAGACACTGGTTTCAGGACGTTCCTGATTACAGCCTATCTCAAAATAAAATTTACATACAGTCTTTGTAGGGGTGGCTTAATGATGAACTGCCCTTGCAACATTCAAATCCGTGACTGGTCATTTCCAGGAGGTTTTTCGTTCATGCTGATGTATCATGAACTATTGCTCAAATTCTTGACATGCCCAGCAGCTAAGGGTATTTACCACTTTCTAGGGTATAAATTAATGAATAGCTTTTCAGTCGACAATACCTACACAATTAAATCATGGTCATTTGATCATGCAGTGAGTGTGGAATGAGATGGACTTCACTAAATACTTTCTCTCTCTTTTTACTATAAAGGCTACAAGGTATTTTATAAATTAGTTTCAGAGATCACAGTTATGTTTTATGTACTCTCAGAACATGTCAGCTTTGTAGTTTTAATCAGAAATTTCTTTGTATTTGTATTTGTATCAGACTACTAGAGGCAGCAGGTAACATTAAAAATTAATAAAGAGACTTTATAGTGCAGAAATTATTTTTTGCAATACTTTCTACATTTGGAGTGTGTACCCTAGCAAGATATTTACACTGTGCCACAGCAAGGGCCTAATTTTTAATGATGTGTGTGAACAACTGTGTGCCTAGTTTGCATATGCATGCAGATTAGGTATTTGTGAAATACGTGGTATAATTGGACATTTGCACCTGCAAATATCTAATTTGTGCATGCAACTAATGCAAATGCATGATAATATAGCAAAAATCAGGTCTTGGTATGTTTGAATTTAAAGTATTTTTTATATATATATATGGCTAAAAATCAAGCTGCAGAGAGTCTCTTGATAAACCGACTGTTCTACAGAATCAGTGTGGCAACACTTTCCTGAACTCAAGTTCATACCCCACACATGCAAATGATGTGTACCCTTTCATCTCAGACCCTATGCTCATTTCAGATTGCTGTATGCAGTATATACATTCAATTCTCTCTTCATACTACTACTCTACTGTCTCAGCTCTTCCAGGTGTCCTCTCAGTAGCCACAAATGAAGGGTCATTATTTTGAGAACTTGATCTGCAAATCTTTGCCTTTAGCCCTGACCACTTGCAACATGTACTTCTGAAAACAGAGATGGTGTCTTCTCAGATGTGTTAGCCTGACCACTTGCTTCAGAGCACTTTTTAAAGGTGTTCAAGTTTTTGTCTCAGCTGCATCCATTGCCTCAGTCATGCTAACTGTTTTGAATTTCTAATGAACACCACACACATTCAAACTTGCACTACTTCTGACAACCACTATGCTCTTAGTGGTTACATGTGCTTACTACCACATCCTGCTGGACACTGCACCATTTTCATATACTCACATACAGAAGAGCAAAGCCAAAAGAAAAAGGTGGAAGCTCTGAGAATGAAGATCAAACTGATAGTAAGCAGTAGAATGCATGAGAGAAAACCAGAACCGGTTATGAAAAGTCGCATTTCAATAGGGCAACAGAGTCTGTATGGAGATCAGAAAATTACATGTATAAACAGAGGATGGATTTTAGAGTACCTAGGGAGTGAACTCACTAAATGATCACTCAGGTCAAACAGAGGATGGGCTGATGTAAGAAGTTTAATGGCTAACTCATTCATTGTGTTGGGCATTGCACCAGGGGAGGTTTAGATTAGATATGAGGAAATATTTCTTCACCAAAAGGGTTATTGGGCACTGGAACAGGCTGTGGAGTGGTGGAGTCACCATCCCTGGAGGTCTTTAAAACGAACCTGGATAGGGTCTTCAGGGACATGGTATGACAGTTGTGTACAGAGAGGTATTAAGTTATAGTTGGATTTAATGATCTTAAGGTCTTTTCCAGCCAGGCAATTCTATGATTCTATTCTATGATTCTGTTCAACACATCTATGGCTATACTGACAGACTAATAAAAATCGTCAGCCTTAGCAAAAGGCTTCTGCCCAGGATCTGAATTACTAGATATAACTTTATCAATAACAAAGGTCCAAGTCATGTTTTTGCTAACACAAATCTTAGTCAAACTTCTTGGAATTGGATTTTAGCTAAGACTTACCTCCCACGTTAATGAGAGACGGCTCACAGCAACATTACTCAGTCCCATAATGATAGCAAAAAAGGAATTCAGATTTTTGTATTCTTTACAGCTGAAACACAAAGGACCAGGTTTTAAGTTGCATGAATCAGGGCAGAAATACAAATGACAACCTTAAGAAAGAGGAACCCAGTCATCTTGCATAGATACGATGGGATTTGGGCAGCCCTGGTCAGCACACCTATGGCACACCACCAACTTGTGTGTAATTCACCACGCTCTGGTGACTCTCGTACATCTGTGCATCTCTAGGCTCCTGCAAATAATTGTTATTTTTCACAACTAGTTCCCCAATGTCTAATTTCAAAACTTCAATTTCTGCTTCTTCTCTGTTTACCAAGAACACTTTCCCAAGATTCAATATATAGTTCTCAGATTTTTTTAATTCATCACTGAAGATCTCGGCTCTTCTGAAGTATTCTTGTCTCCTGATGAAATTAGTACAAACATTACATCCTACTCTCTGACTGCTTAATCGCTACATCATCCTATTGATATTCTGTTTTTTCTGTTTGTCCATTTCACCAGACTGGATATACTGAATGGTTAAGTCCTTTAGATCTATCCCTCACTTGTGTCTGCACTGTGTGAACATTGAACATTTTAAAAATAATCTCTCTATGTTGGAGACTGCTGCCCCCTCAGATCTTCTGGCAAAGGTGCTCATAGATATTCTCCCACATCAGAATCGGGACAGTGAGCAAGGTTAGTGAAGACAAACTGAAATGCTAAAGTTACTGCACGTTATTGTGACCAGAACAGGTCAAGGGAGTGCCTTGTTAGTGGATCTGAAGGGAGATAAGGATGAAAAGCAGCCCAGATAGGCTGCCAGTGATAACTTCTTCCCCAGGCACAACTAAATCCAGAGTGGAGTATCTGTCCACAGACTGTGACATTGAGAATAAATTGAGGCATGGTAAAAATAGTCAGTACCATACATCAGTAGTGCTCAAACACAGTAGGCAGCTGAAATGTATCTGACAAAGTCCCCATTAAAATCCATCTAAATGTATGACATTCTACACCACATATTCTGTAAATTCTACAGGTTCTACACTAAATCACTCAACTGCAGATAGAGGACCACTGTGAGGAAGGAGAAACAGTGCTGCATGGCTCCACTGCTGTCAGAAAATGGAGCCTCCAAAGCACCACACAGTGCTCAAAGGAGAGGTCCCTCTGCCTCCCAAGCCAGACTGTATTGGAAAATCTTCCTGTTTGTTTGAACTGTGAACACATGCACCCACACAGGAAAGCACCCTTGTCTTCAACACAAATGTGTTTAAAATCTCTTGGTACTTAGAGGAGCGTATTCATCTTAGTATTTTCCCTGTAAACACACCCCATTCAAAAAAATCTTTTGTAACATACACGTGTGTGGAAAGCATGATTTTCAAAAACTGAATTACAGTGTCTGAGTACAGTGATACACCAGAAGGCTTCTACGTAGCCTGTGCGATTATCTGCAGAGAGGAAATACAAACTGGATACATGGACATCCCTAAGACTGCACAAGTACATCCTAGATGGCTTTGCTAATACAGTTGATGTGGGAAGAACTCACTGTAGGAATAGGAGTTCACTCCTCCATGTCCTTTGAAAGTTTAATCCTACAATGGCTGGAGAAAAGAGATGTATATGGTAACTTCTACACCCCCTAGCAGCCGATGCAAAGGCGACAGCAGCTCCTGGAACTGAAGCACATGTGCACAGCACTTCAAGCCAGCACTTGGCCTTGTGCTGGCCCGCACAGACAGGGAGCACATCACATGCCATGAGGAATGGCAGACACGAATTATGTGCCTTTTGCAGTGTTTGACTCCCTGGTCACAGAGAGAGGATTCTCAGCAACAGTTATATTTGAAAATCAGTATGTGCAAGGCATCTTGTTACCACCAGTCATGCCTAAGATTAATAGTGCAGCACTGAGCTGTTCTCCCCAAACACTTTTCTAATGAGTCTAGCACTTCTAGGTAGGGTTAAGTTCTCATTAGGTCTCAAGGACCTGCACAAGCAAAACTTCCTCAAAGATACTGCTTCAAGGCCTGGGCCTGCATCTTTTGATCCAATTCCTTGGCTTTTTCTCCCCTCTAACTTTGGTGTACTTTGTGTTTGTTTTACCTCATGCTGTAGCACCTGTTACCATGGTAACACTGCACAGAGGGCAGCAGCCTGGCAAAACTTCCCAGTGCCTTTCCAGCGGCTGCAATTAAACCTGGCTGCTTGCTTTGTGCAGAGGAAACCCTTCTGCTTCAAATTTCTCTGCTTTTAGGACACAAAGAGGACCCAGCAGAGCAGACCGCTTTTAGCTATTTATTTTTAGCATTGTAGTGATACTAGAAACATGGAAGTAAACAGGAGGTTGTCAAGATGTTGTAAATAGCATAGGATTAAAGCCATGACACTGAGGAACCCATAGCCTGGGACAGTTTATTAAGGAGATATTTAACTGTAATTTTTAGGATATTTGATTTCAAGCATTTATGGAAATTATTATTGTATCTTAATTTGTAACATTGCAACATTTTCCCATTTCATGTCTCTTGAGTTTAGAAAAGACCCTGAGGCGCCTGTGTGTGGGTGCCACTGCCCTCTCCTGGACAGAGCCTGCCAGACGGGTGGCTTGCTTCCCAGTTTTGCTCTCTGGAATGAGATAATGGAATACGCAGGATATGCATTTTTCGAAACTAAAGAGGTAAATTCTGTCCTCCATTCTCGATATAAACCTGATCTTGCATGCCCAGTACTAGATTATGAAAATCCTCTGCTTTGACCAACCATAATCTGACTGGAGGGCTCAAAGCAGATACCTAGAAGGAAGACTGGTACTGGCAGAGCTGACACAGAGGTTTGCACATAAACACCAATTTCAGCTATGTGGAATCATTAAAACTGGAAAGACAGTGGTATCGCAGTGGAAATAGTAATCTCTTCCTTCACACAACTACAACTAACAATGCAGAAAAGTTAAAACTCATGGTTTGACTGCAATAATAACTTCACTAGCAGTAATGCCCAGTTGTAGACAAGCTCACTGCACACCTCACCAAATGGTTTAGATGGTGATGGATGCAACAAATACACCAAGAACTGTAAGCGAATGAAGAAGGTAGCAGTGAAAGAAACTTGTAGCTATGCGGGGCAGACATATGCTACTGCTTCCTCTCAAGTCAGTCACATCATTGCCCTTGATTTCAGTGATAAGGAGTCAAGGCTGACATCTTTGTCTTGAAGACTCCAAAGAATTTAAGATTTAATATGTATAAAATAACAAATGCAGCAAAAATTTCCTCAGACTTGGAAGTTGCAAAAAAAGGACTTTTGTAAACAAAAATAGTAGAAAAATGTCCCAATCAGGCCGTAAGTAACACAAGTCTCAAAATCTCCATCTCCTTGCTCTTCTCTCTTGGTTTTCCCAATTGTGGCAATTCTGAGAACGGTTTCACAGAACAGCATCAGAAATACTTCTGTTCTCAGGAGAATAAAGGTTCTTTTGATATGATTTTCTATTTTACATATTAAGATTTACCAATGCATGTAAGGGTAAATGAAGGATACTCCTAATGAATTGAAATATATTTACTCACAAATCTGTTGTGAAAACATGGCTGTAAGAGATCACAGATCTGGGTTGGAGGGCAGAAGGGCTCTGCAGCGGGACCTCGACTGCCTGGACAGATGGGCAGAGTCCAAGGGGATGGTGTTCAATAAATCCAAGTGCCAGGTGCTGCACTTTGGCCACAACAGCCCCATGCAGAGCTACAGGCTGGGGTGGGAGTGGCTGGAGAGCAGCCGAACAGAAAGGGATCTGGGGGTGCTGA
>VWZE01016089.1:119089-132056 GCA_013396675.1 Eubucco bourcierii
CTCTCTTCACTGAGAGAGTCACTGGCTACTGGAATGGGCTGCCCAGGGAGGTGGTGGAGTCACCGTCCCTGGAGGTGTTCAAGGCGGGTTTGGACGTGGCACTTGGTGCCATGGTCTGGTCTTGAGGTCTGTGGTAATGGGTTGGACTTGATGATCTTTGAGGTCTCTTCCAACCTTGGTGATACTGTGATACTGTGAAGGAGCAACAGAGATTAGGAGAGGAAATAGAAACATATATTGACAAGGTTCTATACAGCCCTATAGGGAAAAGGACAGAATTAACATATAGAGAATGCTTTAACCTTTATTCTGTGTGGCTATCTGAATACAAAAAATAAAAATAACAAAGTAAATCCACAGAACCTCATTCCCAGCTCACAGATGTTGACTGTATACTTACTGGGCTGCTATCTTAATATACTTCTTTAGCAGCTGAACACGCTTGCTGAGTTGAGAGCAAAGACAAATCTCGGTGACTACCCAGAACTGAATTTCATTAAATCTTCTTAAAAACAAGTCCAGATTTGCTGTGGTCTTTTTAAAATTGTGCCTTCCAAAAGTGTGGTAGATCAGTTCCAACTAGGAAAAAGAAAACAGTTGGGATTTCTTGTTTTGTTTTGTTTGTTTTTTGGGTTTTTTTTTAATGTCATGTTTGAACCTGAGAAACATCCTTAGAAATGTACTCTGCAGTTTACATTTACTGCTATACAGGTAACAAGGATTCAGGCTGCAAATCCAGCAGACAATAGCTGAGGCATACTAAAACTACAAAATATGTATAAGTAGCTTAATACCTTAAAACATACAAATGTAATTCAATAAGCAGCACATGTTCAGGACAAGTTTAACCTTATTTTTGCAGTCTACCTATAAAATGAAGAATGCATTATATTTTTAAAACTTGTAGGTGGCTTTATTGTCTCTCTCTTTTTTTTTTTAATCAAACTTAGAGACAGTTCTGCAAATAATACACAAACTTACAATGTACACCTACATTTGCAGACAGATTCTAATCTGCTGAATAGATAGATTCTCATACCTCATGCACACAGTTGAAGAGCTCCCAGTCATAAATTGTCATTTGATACGCTAAGTCTTTGGAGCTCATCAGTTCAAATGTTCCCACTGTACCAGCAGATGGTCCTTCCTGTTCTGGTAATGGTGCCTACAAATGAAAAAAATGTATTAAAATATTTTAGAAATACTAAATTGTATGATTGGTATTTTTCTTCTGTAATGTTTATGACTTTATTTTTTGCTGTCACCACTTTTCCTGGATGCTTCTAATAGTAAAACTGAAATTTGCTTTTAACCACAGGTTAACATTAGGAAATGAGAAGTCCTGTGCAAAATCAGTATTCACTATGCACAAGACAGGAAAATCCTGAAAGTGTTTCAGAGGCACTTTAAGGAAATAAAACAGACTGTTCTCAGTGTGTTATTTTTAGCATAGTTTGAAAATCTGAAGCCAGAAATAAATACTTCAATACACACTGTGCTAACTAAAGCATGTCTTTGTTTAGGAGCATAGGTCTTTCTACAAAGCTTTTATCAGTTCCCTTTTTCACATACACAAATAACTAGGCCACAAAGCACAAGCCAAACACTTTTGCAGATTACTGGTTCTAATGATGAGAATTATTACATCTGCCACGCTTCAGAAATCTGCAGCGACTGCAAGATCTTCAGATAATTTATAAAATAAGCATCAGAGTTTCTCTTTGACAGTACAAAGATGTGCTGTTTGTGGCTGCAAGACTCCTGGCTAGGCTACTTTTATGCATAACCTCACGAGAAATAATCTTTTACATCATTCAGGTGTAAAACATTTTTGCAACACACTTCTGTACTACGCAGTAAACCAGATGTGATCTACAGATTTGCACACAACTAACTCTTTTATTAAGAAGAGATTTAAACCATAGCTTGAGATTAAGTCAGATTTACAGTAGTCTGTTGCATATAGCAGGGTTGTGTTTGAACCAGTACCGCTAAAATATTAAGAAACAACCCTCCTGCAAATCCTAACGCGCTGCACCCGCAAAGCTGCCTGTGTAGCCACGCTTTAATTGTGTTGTTTCCAGGAGAGGGCGGTAGAGTTCACTTGCAAGTTTCTCAGCGTCTCACAGGGTCTTTGTTGGGTATCACAGAGCAGAGAATTGTCAACATGATCCTTTCTCAGTACAAACCCAGTACAGTCTGCAAGGTTAACAGACCGTATTTACACACTGCAATATCAAAAATGATCTTACTAAACGAATCTCCTTTTATATAGGAATGATATATTACCAATCAAAAAAAAGGACTGACTGGATTCATACATCAAATCCCTTCTTCAGTAATACACAGTATGTAGGAACTTTGTTTCTTTACGTGTTCTTGCTTTGCACTCTAGGGGAAACCTCTTTCAAACATCACTATCAAACTGATTAGAAGTTATTAAATTAAACCACAGGCCTTATTACCTTGAAAGTTCCAGCTACAGTTTTAAAAAATGGTGTACATAAGCAAAGTATTATTTTTTTTAAAATCAAGACAGCCATCAATCTTAAAACAGCCTGAAGATTCTTCTGAACCGGAATTGGCACAAACAGAAAATGTCTTTACTTTAAGACAGAGTATGAATTACAAGTACAGCAGTTTGTGCAGAAAATCCTATTTGCAGAAATCTATAGAAAGAGAATTAGAATCATAGAATCATAGAATGGTAAGGTTGGAAGGGAACTCAAGGATCATCTAGTTCCAACCCCCTGCCATAGGCAGGGACACCTCCCACTAGTACAGGTTACTCAAGGCCTCATCCAATCTGGCCTTGAACACCTCCAGGGAGGGAGCATACAGGACCTCCCTGGGCAACCTGTTCCAGTTACCCTCTAGACTGAAAGAGAGTTTTTTTTCTTCTACTTGGAAGCAAACCACAACAGGGCTGTCACCATAAAAAACCACATATTTTCCAAGGCTAAGAAAAAAACCACTTAGATGTAAATTCATTTGGAAATCTATCTAACAGAAGAACGCACATGCACAGGCAGCAGCCAGAAATTGGAACGTGAATGGATTAAACTGGGAGGGAGGGCTGTAATGTTACTTGATGTGTTTATAACTCTTTAAAAAAATGCAGCTGATAAGGGCATATATTCTGTTACACAGAGATGAGAACCTTTTTAAAGGTGCTGAGTGTTCCTCCCTAATTCCTGCCGAAGTCAGTACAGATGATGAAAAGTAGCACATCACAGCCCTGTTTCTTAGAGCTCCCTGTAGCATTGAGAGTACTTGATCCATGCTAAATAGCATGGAAAAGAAACAGAAAGTCGTAACAATTTGTTGCCAAAGCTGTCTACACGGATAATGCAGAGCCACATAAAAGTACCCAGCATAGCTGTACCAATGCAACACCCCTGCTTTAGAGCAGCATGCCCCATGACAGTATCTACTTGGCGGGATTAATTAACCTTAAGGGAACACCAGAATTTAATAAACTGAACAAGAGGTATCTCTGCATGGAACTATAGCATGCTGGATGTGCTTTCCCTGGTTACTAAATTGAAAGCAGCAGCAAAGCATACATTTTACCATATCTATAAAAGAAATCAGGCATACATACTAAGTGGCTTGTTAAAAGCATACAGGAGGCCGAAACAAGGCTAGGAGTAATAGAGTTCATGCTGACATGACTTGGCAATGACATTTGTTTTTAATGAAATAAAAGGAACAAAAAATACAGTCAAATCAAACTCTGTAAAAGCAGACCCCATGGAGACTGTTAGAATTACCATATAAACTGTAAGTACTTATGAACCATTCTACTTAAGAAAATCAAGACTTTCTACCAGGAGTATTTTCTGTGATTCTACTTAGAATCATCTGAGGTTTTGATACAGTTTTTGTAAGGCTAAGAAATAAAATATTTTAAGGAATTTATTGTTGGAATTAAGTTTCCAGAATGCTTTAATTGTCATCTATCTTAAAAAATACATCCCCGTGGTCTTGACGTGGTAATTCTGTAATGTGGAATTACTTCATGTCCTAGTAACAATATTCAACTCTTCTTACATGCTCACTGTGACACAGAGAATATTGGAATCAAGTGCTGTCGTCTGAATCAGATGTATTTCTGCTCTAGTTTAGGAAATCATGACATTACCTTGTTTTCATTTCAAGGCTCATCCCACAGCACTGTGAGAAGCCCTTCGTTGTAAATGCTTCCACTAGCTTTTAGGTGAACCATTGATAATGTAAAAAGGGACAAGAGTTCAAATAAATGGAAGAGCTGAAGCTCCTGAGAACTGCACACATACCAATGAATCAAACTGATCACGCGGGCAAGCAAACAGCCGTCCATTAACGCTGAGAGTTGTAAACACTGAAACATCATGAGGTTTGAGGACAACCTTTTCTGCAGAAATTAAACACAAGATTATGTATTATATATATGTAGAACTTACAGCAGAACAGATCCAACAACTGCACAGATCACTCTTCTGGAAACAAATTTTTGCACGGTATGTGCCCAGGATACACCACAGATTACAAGAAAGTCCTCTTTACTGAAGAAATGTGACAATAAGCTGAGCCCAAACCAGTCTACTACAGAGCTGGCATAAAAAACTAAAATCCCATCCCCAAAATGTGCAGACAGGTCAAGAAGTCTGTGCTGCGATGTCTAGAAACTCCCTGCAAAAAAATCAGGCATAATTAAAGACTCCATTAATTCTTCTCTGAGCTGTAAACATTTGGAGAACTGTTCTTAATGGAAATTGCCTTGGAAGACAGCAACTGCATAAAGAGGTGATGAAATGCAACTATATTCAAATCTTATTACAGCAGTTTTAGAAGAGTATGTCACAGGTAAAGAAAAGATAATGAAATAACTTACAAAACAGTCTGTTCCAGCATGCAGTAGCTGTCAGCAAATCTGACAATAAAAAATTGCTGCAACTGCAAAAAGTGGAACAGTTTGGTGTTAGTTCTCAGAGGTGAGCTGGTTTGGGCAGGCATCACTTTTGAAAAAATGCCTTCCAACACAGCTCTCATTAGCTCTGTGTGTGTCCATACAGTCCTACCCAAGCAGAGCACTTCAGCAACGCCAATTCTCCAGCAGAATTCACCCTGCAGTTACTCTCCCATTTCCACAGCCTATAGTTGGGGGATGACTCCTGACCTTTTATGAACACTAGGTTATTTGGCTTGATACAAAGTTGCTCTGTAGTGGTTTGCATGGAAAGAGCAGCCGGAATGGCAGTGACCACTACCAAAATGTCTGCAGTGCAGTTTTCTGCTATTGCTGATTTATATGTCTAGCCTGACATTATCCGTGCTTGCCTCTTACTTCTGTTAAAAACCTTGCAAATCTTATAGTGAAGGAAATTCCGGGTAGTTCTGATCTGTAACATGCAAGTACAAAAGATTCTCCATTTTTCTCTTCCCCACGTGAGCTCCAGTCTGTGCCTACAGTCAGGAAAAGGCTTACCTGTAACTAAGAACCTGTGTACCAGCCAAACACGCACACTGATATAAAAGCCTCGACTGAATTAGTTGTCCAGTTTCTCCCAACATTCTGCTTCACTGTTAAGTGAAAGATGTTTAAGATGATGCAAACACAGTACCTCCTCCTGAACTCATCTTTACTATGATGAGGCCTTCTCCAGAGCCCAGTTTATCTGCTACTGCGCTGATCACTTCCTTCACAGAGGCTGACACTGGCACACGGATAGTGGTATAGGTCTGGTCTATGCAGTACACCTTAAACAGAACTAAAACAAAAAAGATTGTGCTGGGTATGCCACGTGTAACAACTATGCAGATGTCATGGTACAAACTACTTTTATTTCAGTAGCTACTCCTTATAAATGAAACAAATAAAATAACAATAAATCACTGCAGTTTTGATAGCTCCCCATTCCTCAGATGTTTTACAATTTCTTATATAGAAATTGCTGATTTGCAAGGGCTTTTAGTAAACCATCAAGTGCTACTGTTTCATTATTGGATGGATTATATGTACATGTACATATATACAAATATATCTGTATATGTGTATATATGTATACGTATATGAATCTAATATGGCACTTTGTTATGTTCCAGACATGATAAAATGTTAAATCAACACTTCTTTTCAAGAGTCAAGAAAACTGTCTGCAAACTCTCTTAATTACAGGAAAAATAATTTTCATATTTAACAAAATAGATCTGAAAATAGTTTTGTTATGATCAGAACTTAAACTGTTGCAACCTGGTTTTCACAAGTAAGTTGAAATCAAGAATGTTGTAGACGGTGAAGAAACATACCCTAAAAATAAGAATACACTTGAGTGTACAGTACAAATTGTCTCACAGAATAATACATGAACCCAGGCCTCTGGATGCCTAGAAATCAATATGACAGTACATTAGCCCGCAAAACACAAGGCAGTCCAAAATGCCATGACTTTAAGACAGAAGTTAGCAAAATACTCCTTCAGCTCAGCTGTCAAGCCAAGCGAAGCAGCCCCTGGGGTTACAGCTGTCTATGGATTTTCAATGTTCAGTGTGCTGCCTGCCCTGAAAATGAAAAAGGTAGTTACTACCTGTCCACATAGACATGGGAAGTAGTACCTCTGCGGAAGCAGCAACTGTTGCTAGAAGAAACAGTGATAGGGACAACAGAAGCTACAAGACTGACAGGATGTCTCCTGTTCATATGTAGGTTATTTTCAGCTTTTGAAATGGCTCTTCTGTTGGTTTGAGTTATGCCACCAGCTTTCTTAACTATCCAACCTTGCATTTCATTCCCTTATTAGCAAGGGCTGGCCTTTAATATCAAATACTTCAAAGCAGAAGCTATTTTCTCTCATGAAGTTGCAGTAAAACACTATTGAGGGACTGGCTCTAGCAGTGGTAAATAAATCCCCAAATTTATGAGTTTTAAGGAGCATGTATTTTTGTGCACAATTAAGAGATCTCATCATCAGAGCTCACGATATTGCTCACATAGGAATGCTTTCACTTGCCTGAATTAAGGACAATATGAAAAGCCATCACAACTGAAAATTATATTCTGATGCATTGTTGCATATTTTAACTTAATCTCTTTGGAGAATCAAACAACAGCAATAGGCCAAACCAGCAGATTTTAATCCACAGCATGATTATCTGCTCCACACATACCTTGCAACAGAACAGCTGTACATGTTAGCTCCACTGCACTACCAAGGGGAGACAGAGGCTCAAACGTGACATTCAGCACTCACTGTTCAGTGCAATGCCACTACCTGTAAAGACAACTGTACTGATTCTTACCTGGTCTGTTCATTCCCTATTTTAAAGGTTTCCTTCACCTTCCTCTGAGGAAGCATAGTGTTTGATAGCACAACTAAAGAAAAAAGACCAGGAGACTTCAAATCAATGAAGACAGTTTGGCTAGCAAAAGCAAATGGGGTTTGCTTCAATCCAGGCTTCGAACTGTACATAAGTAATCTTGTTTATGCCTAGAACATTTTTTGAGATAAGACAAATTTACTGCAAATTTCAGTGTCTCAAGAAAAGTTGGTAAAGAGCAAACTCACCTTCATCACTGCCCCTGATAGGCTGGCGTTTCTGTGCTCTGTCATCACTTGCATTGAACAGCTGCAGAAGAACTTTGTGCTGAAAATGAATCATCAGGATTCACATTAAAGCAAAAACAAACATTACGGGGTAAACTAGAGTTACAATAGATTTCTTATCGGTGGCAGGAAAAAGACTAGCAATGAAGAAGTAGACAATGTTAAAAGCTGTTTTTCAACGTGTTGTTTCAATAGAGCTACAATTATTAAAGAGAAGACGCTTATGGATTTGCTGTGCTGAAGTTTTTACTTCAGAAAATGGACAAATACTTTCTCTCACCTTCTTTTGTGGTGCTTTAGGTTCTTCAGAACTATAAAAAGGTAAAGCACAGAATATATAATTAATATTGCCTGGAAGACTTTGCAGAAAATCATCTACAGATCATGGATTAGCTGTCAAACTACAGTATCAGGATACTCATGTTTGCATATATGAAAAGACTAGGTGATATCACAGTTGTTCTATGACCAAGGCAAGGCAAATTCTATACTAACTCCATGTAAGCATGAAATAAGCATCCATCCAAATAAGTTTCACTGATGTGTACTTAGTTTCTTTTTTCATTCTGTCAAGCTTTTAATGACAGTTTGGTGTTTGTAACAATGATGCAGAGAGTGCCAGAGACACTCATCCAAACAAGTCTGCATGCAAACATTTATTCCTGTATGACTGAGTGCCATTCATAGAACTGACTGTTAATAGACACAAGCAATAACTGTCTTCATTTATTTTTTGAGAAAAAAAGTTAAAGAGAAGAAAGAAGTGAAAACTGTGCTTACACTTGCTTTACGATTTTCTCTAGCTCTGGAAGTTGTTCCTTTAGTGCTGCAATCATTCTAGTATCATCTGATACAGATACATAAAATTCCTGCAATTGACACAGAATCATCTTTAAATAAGCAATACTCAGCATAGAGGATTATGAGATGACATCTGATATCTTAGTGATTACAAATAATGATAATCTACATAGGGTAACACATGCTGGGCTCAAACTTCTATTACTTCTACTTGTTTATCTCCAGCTGATTTATAGTGAGACTTACACATGCAGAAGGGAAGCCTGATAAGGCTCCTTAACTCTCTGTATAACCATTGACTGCTTCTGCAAAACCTGCATAAAGACTATAAAATTCACAAGACTGTTTTTTACCTACTGCTGTTGTAGTTCTCAGTGAGTTGTTAACACTCGGCTACTCCAGCCTGCTACCCTAATGAAACCTCTTCCTGCCACACCTACATAAAAATGACCCAAAGAAGGGTCCATATAATTGTTCTTTAATTTTATCTTCTGGACATTATGTCTGTCTCCAAAGCTTGTCTATTATGAAAAGTTTTCCCATGTGGGCTTGCTGTATGTCCATCATATTTAAGACCCCTCCCTACTCCTCTGGCTAACTCTTCTCTTAGATTCAGTTTTAAGTTCTTTGTGGTAGGAGTTTCCATTGGGGCAGTAAAGAATAGGAATGTGCTCCATTAACACAATATGTACTAACAATGGCAATCACAATGACTTAAGATGACATTGTCAATGCACATCTTAGAAATATAATGATATGGCACATACCACAATGACCTTCCAACCAGTGTCTGAGGAATTAAATGATTGTAAGGGATCAGAAGCATTCTCAAGACAAAGATCTTAAATTCTAATAGCTGCAGCGTGGTGCTTTCATTCAAATGGGAAGGATTTTGGCTTTGTAGAATGAGAACCCTCCAGCTCCTCCCTGGCACACTCGGGTGGATGTAAACAACCTTCCAGATCAACCTGCAGAGCCTCTGAACTATTCACAAGGAAACACTAAAAAAACTTAATTAATCTAGCGCTATAAAGCAATCTACCCATGCATTGTTTGGAAAGAGGCCTGCAACTTCAGCAGCTATTTTCAGAGGTCCAGAGGCTGAGTGTTTCAAGCACTGTTGTGAAGAAAACAGTTACGAGTTTGCACTTTGAAATGACCTGCTTCTCTTTAGCTCATAACAGATTCCTACAGATGGAGAACAGGGTTTCTGTATATTTTGCTTCATAGCTACTTTTCAGTGTGATGATACAACAACTCCTTTGTACCTCCAAAAAGGCCATTGCTGCTTCATCTTCTTGCAGTAAATCTCCATATAAAGCAGCCCACTGCAGGACCAGTCGAATGACTCGCCTTTTATTGTTGAGGGCATAATCCAGTTTCTCCTGCTCTGTACCCTGTGAAGGCTGGGCATGGTAGGTGCCATGGTGTCAAGGAAAATGCTCAGTAATTGAAAATATCAAAACCAGTAAGGATTCACCAACAGTTGACTTCCAAGAAACCATCTTCAGGGTGTTCAGATACAACTTTCTAAGATACACTTTTGATTTCTGACTGTCACAAGCTTAAAGAGTTGTGACACTTTCACATTCATACTAAAAAGTAAAAAGATGGTGAATTCTCTAAAGAGCATAAGAATACCACAATCTGCAGAGATGGCTGCTGTAGGAGAGCAGACTAGAAATTACACTTGGAACAATACAGAAGAAGATTAACTGTAGGGACTGAAGTAGTTTATTTCTCTCCTTGTTATTCTTCAGAGACAGTTGGAGAGAAACAAAAACGCCCAAATTAGCTCACTTTGTGTTTACTAACAATTCCAGTTTTCTATTTGTGAGAAAAACTACTGGAATGAATGACCAGTGCTATTTCCTTTGTTTTCAGAAATTAGTGTAACCCAAGGTGAACTTCAGTCCCATTATGGTTAGGGGACATAGAAGTTTACAGCCTGGATTGACTATTGAGACATGGGTTAAAATAATAAATTCTGTAGTAGCCTCACTTTGCATATGTGGAAATCAGAAATTTCCACTCTATCAAATAAAGCATATTTGGGACATAATAATTGTTAGTTATTTAGTGATAAACAGTAACAAAAAATGGAAAAATGTCATGGACCTTTTTCACAATGAAGTGCCAACATTGCAAAGATATGCAAATAGCAAGAAGGCCATAAGCAACATTTACTGAAAGGAAGAAACCAAGAAATCAGTAAAGGCACAATAGGCACTAAAGTGAGATAATTTCAGCCTTCAGTCTATACAAAAATGAAGAAGGATCCCCATCAGAAACAGGATATGACAATTTGTATACCTAGTTCTCAGTGATCAGAGGTTAGCACTATATAGCACTATTCCCCAATAAACTGGTAGGTGAAATGTGTGAAGTTATTCTTCTCACATGCCAAAATTTTGATTCCATATTGTTATGAATAATACTATTCCCAATTATATAGTGACATTTAATATTAAATACTGACACTCATTCACAGAAAAGTCTGGCATCCCTTCAGTTGGTCTAACAACATACTAAAAAAAAAAAAAAAAAAAAAAAAAAAGCAATTGGAAAAATTATCCAAGGTATTTATTTTCAGCTTCTCATTTGGAAACATTCATCTAACAAATACTAATAAAATCTAATGGGAAAAAGTATCTATTAACTCACGTGTTCCAAATGATCTTGCCCAAAACCCCATGTAGAGATTTGACATACTAACAGGGTTAGTGGGGCACTCAGATGACTCACAAACTTTTAGAAATCTGAATTTTAATTTTCCTTGGACAGGTTTAAAACTACTGGAGAACTAAACATAAATGTCAGTACATTTATGGGAGTACATTAAGTCAAAGGTCTATAAGAAGTAAATAATATATTTTAAGCTATAATGTCTCAGGGAGCAAGTTTCATATACTACTGAGTAATTTTTCTCATGCCATTTTTACTTTAAAAACACTGTAATTATTTCATGTATTTTTACTTTCTTATTAACCGACTCACCACAGGCACTGGTAATTTGTCTATATTTTTCCTGCTCATTTATATTAATTGCCGTTTTATTAACATTATCACAGGGAAAGTCAGTTAACAATTCTCTCATTTTTATGGGACCTACAGGTTACAGCTTCACTGTGGACTGCAATCAGAAGTAAAATATTTATCAACACCAGCATGGTTAGAATTCAGTATACACATATCTTTCTAATTATGTCTAGCATATTAGGAAATGTAAGTGGTTCTGAAGTCTGTTCTACCCTGCATAGGAAAACAAAACAAATAAGGAGCTGTGCAAAATCAGCACCCACTGCTACAGCAGAATGCAAAGTGTTTTGCTGGCATGACGGTAAAGGAGATTCACAAAACATTCACACAGAAACACGCTGGAGGAGAACTATCAGTTACAGAGAGCAAAAGAGTTTATACTTTGCATTTACAGATTCACAGATTGCACAGAAGTGACAGCAGTCCTTCACACATGCACGCCTACGCCCATGCTCACACACTTCCACTATCTCAAGCGGCACTTTTAGAGGTGCTGCTCTATTTCAGGTTTTCTCTTAGGCTTTGTCCTGCATTCCTCTGACAAGCTGTACCTCTAAGAAATTTGTCCACTTCCATCTCTGTGAAAAAGAGAGGGAAATAGGGGACTTGGTCCAACACACAGGACTGATGTCTTCATCCAGGACAGGGGAGTATACTCTTCGCTTCCCTATAAATATCGCAGGATCTAAGTGTAGTGTGTCAAGAGACAGAACAGTTTAAGGGTTGAATCCACAGCAAGCAATAATGTGACTTGGGCAAAATGGTGCCTCTGTCCATTTCTTTAAGGATTAAAGAACTTAGAGATGACAAAATACTGCTAGAAAAGAACTGAAAATCCAAATTATGTGTACTATGCTTGAAAGCACTTAAGCAGTCTAGTTTTACTCATATTTGCATGTTGTCAGCTAAAATAGCATCTTAAGTGGGTGTATGAAAATAGACTTGTATTGACTCAAAGCTGGAGCAAAAACAGTGTCTCTGACTGAATCACCTTTCTTCTTTTTCTTTTTTTCATTTCATCCCTGAGCAAAACTAACCTGTCCTTAGCCTCACAGCAATGGCGAACGTTTTGTAGAGTCATAGAATCACAGAATGGTAAGGTTGGAAGGGACCTCAAGGATCATCTAGTTCCAACCCCCTGCCATAGGCAGGGACACCTCCCACTAGTACAGGTTACTCAAGGCCTCATCCAACCTGGCCTTGAACACATCCAGGGAAGGAGCAGCCACAACCTCCCTGGGTAACCTGTTCCAGTACCTCACCACCCTCACTGTAAAGAACTTCCTCCTGACATCTAGTCTAAATCTTCCCTCTGCCAGTTTAAACCCATTGCCCCTAGTCCTGTCATTGCAAGACCTTGTAAATAATCCCTCCCCAGCCTTCCTGTAGGCCCCCTTCCTTTTCCTCAGGGCTGCTCTCCAGCCATTCACCACCCAGCCTGGATTTGTGCTTGGGATTGTGCCTACCCAGGTGCAGGACCTTACACTTGGCCTTGCTGAATTTCATGAGGTTGGCCTGGGCCTACCTCTCCAGCCTGTCCA
>VWZE01016089.1:132127-157380 GCA_013396675.1 Eubucco bourcierii
ACAGAGTCAAATGCTTTACTCAGGTCCAGGTAGATGACATCAGCTGCCTTTCCCTTGTCCACTGTCGCTGTGACTTCATCATAGAAAGCCACTAAATTTGTCAGGCAAGATCTGCCCTTGGTGAAGCCATTGCTGGCTGCCACCAATCATCTCTGCTTTCCATTTGCCTTAGCAGAGCTTTCAGGAGGATCTGCTCCATGATCTTGCCAGGCACAGAGATGAGGCTGACTGGTCTGTAGTTTCCAGGGTCATCCTTTTTACCCTTCTTGAAGATGGGTGTTATGTTTGCCCTTCTCCAGTCAGCAGGAACTTCACCAGTCTGCCATGACTTTTCAAATATGATGCACAGTGGTTTGGCAACTTCATCTGCCAGTTCCCTCAGGACCCGTGGGTGGATCTCATCAGGCCCCATGGACTTGTGCACGTTCAGGTTTCTTAGGAGCTCTTGAATGTGATCTTCTACTATAGTAGGCAGATCTGCCTGCTCCCAGTACTTACTTTTACCCTCTGGAACTTGCACATTGTGGTTGGAGCCCTTGCTATTGAAGACTGAGGCAAAGATATCATTGAGCACCTCAGCCTTGTCCCTATCTTTTGTCAGCAGAACGATCTGCTTAGAAAAGATGAGCTTTGTTAGTAACCTTTCAGCTCTAACAAGGTATTTCAACAGTACAATCAACAAAGCACAGTTTGATTTTTCTTATTAAAAATGAACAAATAAACAATAATTCAGATGTATGAAAAGCTGACACTAAAGCAGTGGGATACCATTTACTCTCAGCCCTTCTCCTCTTTTTCTAAGAATTAGCACAATGTCTGCCTTGATCCACTTAAGACCATGGTCTTAGCCTCCCCTCCAGATTTCATGGAAAGTAAATACATATACATAAGTGGCACTATCACTTTGATCCACAGAAAAGCTTTCCCCCTATAACTACTGAGATACATTTGCTTGTGCATCTTATTTTCCCAGATATTGGATAATTAAGGATAGGTAAGTATGAGTCTCAAATGGACTAGCTGAATAATATGAGCCAGATAAGCTAGAAAAACCCAAGACCACATACAAAAAACCCCAAAACATTAAAAGTGCTGCTCTTTTTTCCTCCTCTCACAGCTGTCAGCAACAGCATTTTTTAATACTTTTGATATCCAAACCCATGTAGTTTCAGAAAATGTGTTTGTTTCAGGTGTACAAACAATTTTCTGCGTATCAGTTTTATGAGTCCAAAGGTTTTCAAAACAATTACTGTCCTTGCTAGGAGTAACACAAATGGATTCTCAAGCTTGCCAGGCAAGGACATGATACTCTGTTTTGTGATGGCAAGGTGTTAGCTTTCCAAGATGTCATTCACCCTGCTGAGCTTCAAGGAAAGCACACTTTCACACCAATCTGATTCTAGAAAAATAAATAAGGAATCGAAGTTATTATGCCCCTGTCAGAATTCTATAAAACAGAAAACACTGTATGTTTATTTAATGCTCCCAGTCACTAGATAGTTTCAAGTCACTGTACACAAGAAAAACTCTCAGAGCCCAACATCTCCCCAGACTAAACGACCTGTCAGTAACTTACTGATGGGTATTTCACAGACTTCTGTAAAACATGCATACACTGTGAGGATCACCTCCAACTCTTGATGTAAGCTCTCATCTCCTTGGCATTCATATGTAATTGAAGTTTCTTGCAGTTTCTTAAATTTCCTACAGACTATTATTATATATGATTTTTATTTTTATTCATAACTATTACGACTGCACCTAGGAACTATTTCTATGTCTTCCAATACTTTACAGTTCTACGAGTTCAGGAATTCTTTCTTGAGGCAATTTGCAGCTAGTAATCTATAAAATGAACCACCGAAATCACCAAAATATAACAATCTTAGTTAAAATATAAATGCTGTAGTTTAGCTAAAACTAAGACAGGCAGAAAAGATACAGGAAGGGTAATCCAACTTTTTTGTAATTTCACTTATGTGTAATTTATCTTATCCGGTGGAAGGACAGCATATTTCTTTCAGTTTTCATGCTCTGGGTTTCATCATGGGTATATATATTATCCATTTCAGAAATGTTGAGCTACAGTCAGACAACCGAGAACCTACCCACATGGCACAGCTTCCATGAAATATGATGTACTTCTTCAGAAAGAGAAGCTTTGGTCTCAACACTGATAGGGATACCTGTCAAAGGGATGTAACTTTTCCCTTACAAAAGGATATTGTGCCATCAAGGCTGGGCAGAGCTGACTATTTGGCATAAAAACACAGTGCATCATAATAAAATCATTTAAAATAGAATCTGTGAAAAGAGACAAAAAAACAGTCAATTAAGCCCTGCAAACAGCTTGGGGATCACGAAGACAAGTTGCCCTTCAATTGAAACAACTCATTAAGCCCTCTGCGGATAACAAATGAGGTTTTTTTGCACTTTGTAGGCACTGGCAGTGGGAATAAACTTCATTTTACTTTTAAACTATTCAAGTCTCACATGCAATCATTGAGAAATGGTAACACAATACCCTGCAACAATACACTGCAACTTCTAAGACAAGAGAAACATTTAGAAGCCCTGTTACTGAGGGATGTCACAAAAAACACGGAGACAACTCTGTAATGTAATATTACATCATGGCTTCCACTGTAATTCGTATGTGAAAATACCTCTCAGTTGACAAAACTCACCTCTGGAAGAGTGGGAATTTTTCTATGCATAATATCCAGAGCAAAGAGGATTTTCACTGTTACTAAAGGAACGCATAAACTAAAAATTCAATTTTCCAGCACTCTGAGTTTCTATATCCTAAAAATACCTTTGTTTGTAAATTGTGGCATTTTGCATCCCATTAAGATAGAGGTATAATATTGTCATTGGATTTTTGGGGAAAAGTTTCAAAAGATCAAAAATAAAATTAGAAAAATGTCTAATACATGCACACTATGAATAGTAAATGTGATTAGATACTTGCAAGTTTAGAGAACAAAATTCTGCTTATAATCCTAATCAATGGGTATCTAAGAAGAGGGTAATTTTTATTCTTAAAAGCGATTAAAACACACACTGTAGAAGGATTTCTGTAATCATTCAATTCTTCCAACATTTATGGACTGCTATACAGATTTCTGCAATATTATGAGGCCAATCACAGATTAACTGGGTTTAAGCACATCTTTGAATATATACTTCTCAGACATCTTCAATGTAAAATGACCTTGCTAAAGTGATATTATGTAGCTTAATATAAAAGTCTCTGCATTCCTTTATCATAATTAGGAGGAGGTTTTTTTTGTTTCTGACTCTTTGTCAGAAACAAAAAAGTCAGTAAATGTCTATATCCCTAGATGTCTCATTTCACTTTCACTCAAGAAAAGCAATGTAAGTGCAGTTGCAGAATTCTTGGGACTCAGTACATGCTGTGCTGAGTTATTCTCTTTTGAATAACAATTCTTGTTTCCCTGCACATGGGAAAGTACCACAAACAAGTAATTTATATTGTGATACTTTTAAATGTGACACAAACATGAAAAAGTTGGGAATATCTACACTAGCATAATGCAATGGCTCGATATATCAAGCTAGATCACAGTATTAAGTGATACCCAGAACAAGAAGCATGAGTACCATTATCTTTGGGTGGCAATGAATGCTCTGTTCTGGCCTTACAGTTGTGACTAATTAAAGTCATGATTAGTCATCTGAAATTTTGCTGTTCTACTTGCAACTGGAAGTACAAATATAAGAGAGGTGGTTGGGAGAAGTGACTTGCTGTCTTTAATTTTGGATTTCCTATTTTTTTCAGGACAGTTATAGACCAGCAGATAGCTGTTCTTCAAAGTATCACAGTGCAGTTTTGTCCTATCAAGGCCATCTTGTGCAGTAATTGTAACAGACTTTGTCATGTAGATACCTGTTGCTTCGTTTAAAGTTGCTTCAAGGCGCATAGTTTCTAGAAAGTGCTCTAAAATTTTCTCTGGGGTTCCTGACATCACAATATACCTGAGGGAGGGAAAAGGGTAGTTAGTGTCTCACAGGCAAAACGGATAATGAAGGTATAGTTGTGTACTGGTGTGGAGATAAGGACTGATGCATGCCAAGTACCTGTTCTGACCAGAATCTGTGTGGCTTAGGACAAAACTCATTTGGAATCTTAGTTGGTTTCCCTCCATTAAAATGGGAGCAGTTACAATCTCCATCCTAATTGGGGAGTGTGAGATGACAGATGGCCCCCTCCCTACACAAGTACTCCAGTATAACACCATTACAGTTACACTGCAATTAGCAGAGCTGCACTGGTGTAAACCTAGGGAAATGCAATCAGAAATGCTTCTCCACTGAGAATAAATATCTCAGTAATGACAGCAATCCACAGTCATTAGAAGGTCTTAAAAGACTTGCTAAGAGCATGAAATAAGAACCGTGTTTCAGAGCAAAGAAAACATTTTTTTTGCATCACTGACAGGAGTTAGTCTGAGAAGATGGGGGCAGATAATGAAGCAGCAAACTGTATCTTCAAATTTGTGCAGTGCCTTAGATAGCCAAAGTAGGTTTTTGAAGAGGGATAAACTTAGGATTGTACCATTTCCTGGAGTAAATTTAGAGAGGTGAGAGAACTGCTGCAACAACCAGGTTTTTTTTTTGCAAGATTTTACTTACCAGAAGAATATTATAGGATATTGCTAAACTCATCCTGATGTCTTTTGTTATTCTTTCATTGCAGATCAGATTTTTTAATTGTTCTTTCCATTCTATCAATCTTTGCATCTTTTTTTCTTTCTTTCTTTTTTTTTTTTTTTTAATCTAACTGATAAAGTATGAAACTTGAAAAAAAAAAAAAAAAGAAAGAAAAAACCCTGAGAAGTGAAGATACTCTGCTCCTGCTGAGAAATAAGTGGTGGAGCTGAGCTCCTGGGAGCTCCTCCTCACTTTGAGTGCTGACCGTCACAGTTCTTTTACCTGTTCTTTTACCTGCCAACCCCTTTGGAAGAACTGTATTGATGTCCCAAGAACACAAACACTTGTTAAGCCAGTGCACATTCTCACAGAGATACTAACCAAGTATCTAAGTGAGTGAAGCAGAGAAATCACAGGTTGCTGCACTCTGAATATGAAAGTGAAAATGAACATTGAAGTGACTTGCAGGGCTGCTGAATTCATCCTGCATGAGTGTGATCACCCATAAAGAGTTAGATCTTGGGAGTGAGAACTTCAGAGTTAGTCATTCGAAGTGAAACTGTCACTATTTGAAAGTATGTCTCTGGGAGCTATGTAGGAATTACGCCTCCTTAGTAGAGGAGGCAGTAAAATCCAAACTGCAACTGAGAGGATCTGTTCCCAAAGTGAAGTTTTCCCCAAGACTAAGAAGAATATGAGTTTCTTGACTGAATGCATATGTCAGGAAACAGCTCTGTGATACAGAACATTACAGCAGCACAAATGCTACACAGAATCACAGAATGGTAAGATTGGAAGGGACCTCAAAGATCATCTAGTTCCAACCCCCTGCCATAGGCAGGGACACCTCCCACTAGTACAGGTTACTCAGGGCCTCATCCAACCCAGCCTTGAACACCTTGAGGGAGGGAGCATTCACAACCTCCCTGGGCAGCCTGTTCCAGTGCCTCACCACCCTCACTGGAAAGAACTTCCTCCTAGTCCTGGGAATTTACATTCTCCTTCATTACCAATATTTGTTACAGATGCACCAGAAACATTTTTTTTTTGTAAGTGGAAATGGATGTTTTACTTTACCAGAGCATTACCTTTTTAAATATAAAAATTAATAATAATGAAAAGTCACCAGTCTGCTAAATGACTATGTCAGCAGTTGCTGAAAAAAAAAAAATCACTTTATGAGCAATGTGTTGACTTACCTCCTTAACTAAATAAAGAAACAAACCAGAAATCTCTGGAGAAATCTTTGGAATAAACACATACTCCTAATCTGTTGCTGCATTCAGAACGGAAAAACAAATGCAGTTTGGACTAGCAGCCAAATTCCATACCTGCTTAGGGAGCAAAGCCCAAAGGGCAGCTCATCTGAAGAGGTATCAGGGATTTAAGCTACGTAACTAAGGGCAAAGCAGCAAGCTTTTAAGAAGAGGTCTCTGTTAAGCCTCTTTTCTGGGCACAGTAATTTTCAAAAGCACAACACTCAAATAACTCTTTTCAGTAATACAGTCTGGAAATCAGAATACATCTGTAACTTTCATTTGGACTCTCAAGGATAAATATAGCCACTTAGTCTGTTTACTAACAACAGAAAGAAGAGAAACTGCCATCTTCAAAACCAGTGCACTCACTTAGAAAGTTTTTAAACAAAAAGACACTGCCAACATGCTATTAACAAAGTAATCTGGTTGCTGAAAGGTAGACAATGAACTCTCAGAATCACAAAAGGTTAGGGGTTGGAAGGGAGACCTCGAAAGATCACCTAGTCCAACCCCCCTGCCAGAGCAGGAACTCAGTGAAGCTTACTGCCTATTCGACACTACTATCAGCAAAATCCCCCTTGCTGCCACAATAAAACTGACCAAATGCATAAAATGTTTACACACAAAAAAAAAAATTCTGCACTTCAGCTGAAAATATTCCTGGAATGGAAGCTATAAAATATAACCTAACTTAACCAGGGACCATAAATGTCTCTAGCTGTTTTTATCAAATTCTGAGCAAGAAAATGTTAAATACTGCAAATAATACTGATGCAAACAGTTTGCAAGGTTGGTAGTGTCTGAAATATGTTTAAATGAAAATTTCACTTTTGAAAGTATTAATAAGTACAAGTATCAGACCAGAGAAAATGCATTTAAATCTATGACCAAGTTGTGCATTGTAAATCCACTGCCTGAAGTCAAGTTCCTTTCATTTATACAAAGAAAAATTTGGCTTAAGAGAATATGTTTTCCTGGTAGTATAATTTGCTTTTCTAGTAGATAAAGTGACAGATGAAATGTCAGTTTCTGAAATATATGAAATGTGTATATAAAATACAAGGAATATTTATATACACATTTCATATATTTCGGAACAAGAGGACACAGTCTCAAGTTGCGCCAGGGGAGGTTTAGGCTGGAGGTGAGGAGAAAGTTCTTCCCTGAGAGAGTCATTGGCTACTGGAATGGGCTGCCCAGGGAGGTGGTGGAGTCACCGTCCCTGGAGGTGCTCAAGGCGGGTTTGGACATGGCACTTGGTGCCATGGTCTAGTCTTGAGGTCTGTGGTAACGGGTTGGACTTGATGATCTTTGAGGTCTTTTCCAACCTTGGTGATACTGTGATACTGTGTGAATGGTTCATTCAAACCTTTACAGGTCTTTACTGGGTTTTATATTCAATTATGCAGATAAAATAGGTATAAGGAATCCCAGATCAGATGAAAACTAGATCTAAAATATTTTGCAGTAAATTATCTCTTTCCTTGAGCAAATGTAAGGTCTAGGGTAAAGCATTCAAAACTTTTTGGTGCTTATTGGAGTTATTTGAGCATTTCTGAATAAAATTGTGCATCCGTTTGCACGTAACACTTTTACAAAGCCTTGAGGGCTCTTACCAACATTTACAACAGTAACAGTCTCACTCTAGTCTTACCACAGTAGTGTCCAAACAGAATTGTACTTCCTCCTTTTCAGTATTGAAGAAAATATAATGAATATTGTTGGTAGAATGCAAACCTATTCTTCAAAAAACCTGTGTGCCTTTCATTGCATGAAATCTTTGTTTTGTATATAAATCGTACCTAGCAAACTCTTCATAGAATCCAGAGCTCAAAATCCAAAATGAAAATATCTGGTTTAACAGGAAAACAACACATTTTTCTCACACCTTTTTACACAGACACTCAGCTTAGTAGGGTTTCAGCATTCTCCACATGCAGCCTATTTAGAAGCTATTAAACAGGATAAGTATTTAAAGTGAGATGTTCAGAGAATCACTATGTAAAGACACAGAACCGGCGTGCTGCTGGAAATGGATATATTATCTAGTGTGGGGCATGGCATCAGTTGATGATTAAAAAGGGAAAAAAAATATATACTCTGCATTCTTGCATAGAAAGGGGGAATATGCTATTGTTTGGATAATAATACCATATGAAAAGGTTAATAATCATTGTCTGACATTTGCAATATTGAATGAAAACATACTTGTGCTGAGGCTGTGAATTCCCTTGATTAGAAACTCTGTTTCCTGCTGGGATCTTCTCCAACACCAAGACATCTTGGTCATGTTCTTTGAGTCTTACTGTATTTGCTTCCACATCCTATAAGACAAGTTGCTTTTAGTGAAGTAATTGTACCTGATCTGGTTGATTAGTTACTCTGAAAGAGTGCATGACTTTCAAACACAAAAGACTCTGGGGTTGGTTCTTTTCACCTGTATTTTTCTATCTTTATCCTGCTTTTCTCACAGGCAGAAACAAGAGAGAAGCACTGGCACTGAGAATAGAGCAAGAACCACGCGAAAAATCCCTGGCTATAGCAAAGAGAAAAATGTTTGCCAAAAACCAGAGTTCATGTCAAGCTTTCCACATCTAATGTAATCTCTGTACACACTGATATATGAACATTATTATCTATCAACTGACTTCTCTCCTATAAAAAAAAAAGAAAATGGCACTTTAAAATGGTCAGTCTTAGTTCAGTAAACTGTCAGTAAAATTTTCTACTACTAAATCATAGTGTAAAAAAAGAAAAAGCTAGAATTAAGTAAAAAGTGCATTCAAATAATGCAGATGAAAATCAGTAAGACCAGGGATTTGATTTTCATTGAAGTGTCAATCAGTGAAATCAATTGGGAGTCTCCATGGCCAACCCAGCCTTTACTGCCAACGGGATCCTAATTTCCTTTTGTATAGTAAACACAACATTATATTATTTTTCTAGCACAGTATTCTGTTTGGACTGGTTTTATTGCTGCGATACGGAGCATACATACATTCAAATACAGGATGATACTGGTCTGACTTCTTAATACTATGAATGATAGCAAACCACCCTGTATTTACAGAATTACAGTTGGACTTTGGAACACATTTGTCCTAACATGAATAACTGCAAAATTAGTCTGGGAATATCTTTCTAGAGCTCTCTGATAAAGACATCTGTGTATTTACCTGTAGGTTGTTTAATTTGCCATTTGATTCTATCTTGACTCTACTGAATTTAAGGCACCTGACACTGACCTATCTGAGAGAACGAGAGATCTTATTTTATTCAATATTTGGATGGAAGGTCACCCAGAAATCCTGGACAGCATACGAAAAAAAATGAGCACTTGGCAAATTCTAGACCACAAAAATCTAAGAGACAAAAGTACCCATTTAGTCCCATTTTAATGGCTCAGCTAGGAACAGAACAGGAGGAAAGATGTCCAATATATTCTTTACTTGATCTTCTAGACAGTCATCTCTCTGTCCTGCGATCAGGGACACTTCAAACACAGTTATCAATATATCCATAGAAATAAAATAGACTTCTGAAAAATTTGCAAGTTCTGACATTGCACTGTTGGAGTGGCCCCTCCCACTCTTACCCTAAGGATCCTGTTGAAGTCCTCCTTGTCTACTCTCAAGAAGTGGCAGTTGTCTTCACGCAGAACAATGGATGCTGCTCTGGGAGCATCATTCACAAGTGCTAACTTGCCAAAATCATCTCCTTCATGCAGAGTACATACCACACCCTGCACAGAGCAAAACATTTACACAAGAAACCCATCATTACTCTGGATTCTATTGAAAGTCCTTGTACAAACACTGGACTACACAATCAATTACCAAAACAAATTTATTTGGCAGGAAATCAACAGCCAAAATAATGACTAGGAAACAATACTTGATAGCTGGTTATTAGTATTGTGAAATAAAGGCAAGAATAGAAAAGAATTGGCTTGTTCTCTGAAATTAGATTCAGCCTGAAGGACTCTTCTAGCCCTGATGAAGACAGAAAGTTGTTTTTTATTTATAAAGGCCCTGAAAAATATTATCAAGCTCGCAGAAATAACACTGCAGATTTAGCATAAGGGCCTCCAATATTAGATTTTAATTTAATGCTTGGTGTTCAGAACGGAGAATAAGGAAGTAGGGATTTGTAAAGACTATGGGGATTGCTGTTTAACAAAAGTCCTACTTTTTGCCTTGAAAAGTATCTAATAAATCATAAATTTAATAACTTAACTAAATCGAAGAGCTGGCATAAATTTCTGAGTTCATCCAATCTGAGAACTACTAGCCACAAGGCAGTACTTCCGTCAGATTAACCTAAAATACTTGAGGTACATGTGGTAAGTTAGTCATACAAATGCAAGAGAATATGGTGGTAGAGGGACAGAGCAAAAATCTCCACGAGAAAGAAGTCTTGCTATTCACTAAATTACATCAAATTACTTTGTCCTAAAAATACTGATGTAACTCTGCCAAGTTATCGTCAGAAAGTGTGCAATGTACCTCCTAACTGGGAGTATAATCAATGGAACTACTGGATCATTTATTTATAAAACTATGCTTCTTTCCTCAGATAAAGCATCACTTTAAATGAAACTGTATTCCTTCAAAGTTTACTCTTACACTTTCAATAATAAGAATCATATAAAAAGGTTTCTGAGAAAAATACCTTGCCATAAATGACTACGTTTACCGATCCTTTTAGAATAATGTACCAAGAAGTACCTTCTTCTCCTTGATTAAATACTACAAGAGAGAAAAAATATTTTATGGTTAGAATATAGTTATTCAAAACACATATGGGCCAGATTCTGCAGTCAGTAAAATCTGAAGTAACTCTACAGCAGTCATATTAATATCTACCTTTAAAAAGGGAACCCTATGCTTTTAAAAGCAACTGCCTTCAGATTTTAAAGAAAAAACCCTCACACTTGTACTGTTATTTTATTACACTGATGTGAAAGTTGTTCTTATTTCCCATGATAAAGAATTAATTTTAGTATTTTCTCTGTAACTGGCAACAGACTACACCAACACCGATTACTCCGTGTTTTAAACACTGAGTGTCAGTCAAGTCTGAAGAGTGCATTCAACTTTTGCTCTTGCCATGTAATCAAGAATTGAAATGCTCATACCACAGATAAGAAAGAAGATCTGACAGGACTCCATTTACTTACAGACCGTTCCAGCTTTGGGATGTGACTCAAAAATGAGGACACCTGCTAATTCTCGCTTTACCTTAAAATGAAGAGGGAGAAATTACAGGTTTTGTATGTATCATATTCTTCCTGGCAAGAAGTCGCACAATATAACCCAGTCACTGCTCTCCTTCCTCTGCACCTTTCAGCACTCTAAATTTAGAATGCTCAGCCAGACAACGGTCTGCTTCACTTGATGTCTCATTTCCTACGGATTGGCTTTACAGAACACAAGCCTCTTAATTTCCCAGCTTCAAGTAGCTCAGACAAAGGCAACTTTAAGACACAGTCTTGCATCTTTCTTCACATACACACATGTGAAACCAACATTAACAATTAACATGATAGAAAATTTTAAATGGCAGCAGCTACCATAAAACTGAAGATAGTCAGCAACTGTAAATTACTCGAGGAGGTTCTGCAGTACTCCTATTATCACCTGAGAAATAGGTATCTTTGCCCTTCTGCCATCTGGACCTGCGGAGGCCCTTCCCTGCCTGCCTGCTTTCCAGACAAACCACCCACCTTACTATCTCTTCCAGGAAATGCAGCATGTGACATTACCCTTGGTTTCACACTGCTCCTCAATGCGTTTGTATTGCTCTGCTGTGATGAGCTCTTATGACTGACTGCACAGCTGCCTTTAGTGAGACCCTGTTTACAACCACTTTATCTTACTGTAAACACTGTTAGTGTTACTTTCACAAAGAGCAGCAGCACTGGGAACCTCATACTGTCCTGGGTTTTCCTGTGTGCTTTATGTCTGTCTTCATACAACCACAAGTCTTCAAGGGCTTGGTGGTGAACTTCCCAGAAACAGGATTCTTTTGTTTGGAGAATGTCAGCCGGTGACAATCTGTGTTTCAGAGGTACTACTGTGTAAGTTAACTGAGATAAATACAGATCAAAAAAGCTGGTTTCAATATATGTTTCGTAGCAGTGTTTTCACACTATTTTAATTGATTATATAGAAAAAAAAATATTTAGGTCATGAAGAAAAATCTGGGGAGAAACTCTCAATTCTGGACGCAATCCAGTTGAGGGTCTGGTGGCTTGGGTCTCCTAAGACATGTGGATGAATTAAGGCTTTAATGTCCTAGAGGCACTCACCAAACCATTGCTCAGGCACAAAACATAAACCTGCCACGCTAACCACCTCTCCTGGAACTCTTTCATGACAGCTAATGCAAAACACCACCTGTTTGCAGCCTGGAGAAGAGAAGGGATAAACAGATGTGTTTGGATGCCTTTTTTTAGCGTACTGACCAGAAAGTGTACCCACGGGCCTGTGATTTCTATAACAATTGAAAAACCCTTTTATAAGCTCTGTCTGAAAAAGCATGTTTTCATAAGGGCAGGAAATACAACCCTATTACCACTTTTCTGCATGTTGTAGAAAGCATTTGTGTTCAGATGTCTTCTCAGTTGTTTTAGTCAGTGAATGAATCCTCCTGATGAAGCCAAGAAGTTGATTTAACACTGTACTAGATAATGGTTTTTCATTAACACATTAACTTTACAGGCTACTCTAACAGGGATTAGTTTACTACCATGCGACTTTGAGTTTTATCCATTTTATTTCCTGTGGCTTGTGGGACATCTAGAAAACTTACTACTTTAGGAATTATGCCTTGCTTTAAATGAATAAACATTCAACTTGCTTTCAAGCATTAACCTTCTGGTTTGATTCATAGCAGCAATGCCATCTGTTGTTCCTCTGAAGATTTCCTCTAAGCTAGTCTTGGTTTCTGTTCTCCGTTTTAGTTCACTCTGCATGTAATAGGCTGGCATTTCCATATTCTTACTAAAAACATGGAATGAACGGCACAGTTTCAAAACAGCAAGTATTTCTTCAAGTTTACGTAATTTGCCATACTTGTTCTATATGCTATTTGCTGTGGCCTCCTTTTTCTGAAAGCACCCACATCTGGTTACTACCAAGTTAAGCGCTATTTAGCGTGTTACAGTTGCCTACAAAGTGTGTAAATGATGCCTAAAGTTTAAAGATTTGCATTCTCTCTTCCATGAATTTTATCCGTTTCATTTATTCTTGGTTCTCTGCACTGCTCTTGCCCACTCATAACCAAGGTGTCTGATGATGTTTCCTTCACTTATCCAAACTTCAAGAAGCCAGCACAACACAGGACATCTTTCTGCACTGTGTTAATTCCTCCTCCAAACTGGTTCAAGCCAATACTTCTTAAAATAAGAAAAAACTGAGTAGCACCACCGTCCCAGATGTCATGTCAATTCCATGCGTCTTAATTGAAATTCAGATATGGACCGGACAAAGGTGCCTGTGCCAAGTGAGATAGGGGTTGTGCAGAAACACACAGAAAGAATTGTAACTGACATCCAAAAGTCAACCTACGTCTGCATAGTGCTTGGATGGTACTCACAGGTGGGAATAGCTTCTTTGCACAGAAAGTATAAATACTATAAACAGAAAGAGTTATAGGTGCTCCAATTCTACTAAACCACCAGAAATCAAAATGTAAGCCTTTTTGGTGATGTTTTAATTTTAAAAATACTTACTGTGGTAGAAAGATGAGATAAGGCCTTAATGTGAAGAAGTTCTTCATATACAAATTCTAAGTCATCTACAGTTCTCTGTCCAGGCCTGAAGAGAGAAGATAAAAAGGATGGCAGAATGCAATAAATGGCCAAAACAAATGCATCAGAGAAGTACAAAACAACAACAAATAGTACTGTACTGTCTACTGAAGGATTTGTGCTCACTAAACAGGGACTGAGTAATGGTTCTGGCTGGAGAGCTGAACATGAAGGATAGCAGTGGTACAAAATCATCTGAATGACACTGAACAGCAGCCATGGCAACCACCTTAAAGAGACCCTGATTAAGCAGTTTTACTGATGAAAGTAAATGTTTTATATGCAAAATCATCACATAAATCAGAAATGGTATACAAAGATCTGTCCCCTCCAAAAGGACTCCTGAGTGTGGGACCTGCACTGTCTTTCACATGTGGCACTAATTATTGCAGCAAACAGGCAGTAGCAGTAGGCTGTAAGAGTGTGTGAATTTCTATTAAACAAATTGGAAGAGGCAGCAGTGCACCTTGGAGGACAGCAAATGACTGCTACAGAGTAAAAGCAAAGTGCTACTGTTTAGTCACAAAGGTAAATAAGAACCACTCAGTAGTCTGAGTGTCTCTCATTGAAAAATAAAAAGCATGCATTGATGAAACAACAATCCTCCCATAGCACAACGAGGAAAGAGGCTGTCACCATGACTGAAATAATTGCATTTTTCTAGTCTAGACACTGGAAAATTTTCTGATTTCTAAAAAAGGACAGAGAGGACTGCAGTGTGCCAAAGATCCTTGGGAAGATCTAATAAACAGTACTCATGAGAAGGAGTTGTAGGAGCTTATGAGTAGTTCCTGATCTTTTTTGCGCTCAAAAGATTTTCTTCAGTTAGCGTCTAATACAATTCTATTATCTAAAAAGATACATCTTCCTATGATACAATTTCAGACAGAGCATTGGAAATACATAAACAAACAGAAAAAAAAAGTCATTAAGAATTTTACAGCAATAAATCATTTCTAACAATATGGTTTAGATCTGTGAAAAGCAGAATATAAGTAAATAATCATTAGGCCAAGAACAGAAAAATAACCTAGTCATAAGAGAAGAGGATAAATTTAAGATGCGAGGAAATGGAATACAGAAAGTCCAGGGGCAGGAGTTTCAAAGGGAAAGTTTACATGCTCATGTTTACTAGAACAGCCTAGTGTGCAGATTCAATCCCCACTGTCTGCAATGACGTCAAAAGAATTAATAGCAGTGTTGAATCTTTGAATAGCCCTAAAAAAAATGCCTCAATAAACCCTTCTGAAAGAAGTTTTTCTCCTTAAATGTCAACATTAGTGGAGATTCTACTATCTGGAGAGTTGAGAAAGTCGTATCAAGAAATAGTGTTCTCTAGGTTTTGTGCCTCATCACCTCTTAGTTTAACAGTCATGTGTGAGGCAGACAGGCAGAGAGAGCACCCATCAATTGTGTTACTTTGGAGTTAAACTCTGTCTTTCTGCAAAAGAAGTTTGATGAAGACTCCTTTTGGATGAAAGATGTACTGAAGAAGTAATAGAAAGCATAAGGACAACTGGTATCTTCCCTGCTAGTCAAGCTATATTTTTCATCTGCTCTTCACTTCCCAATGTCATGCAGTTATCATTAACCAGATTAAAGATCATTTCAGACAAAAAAAAAACAACAAAAAAACAAACCAAAAAACCAACAAACTGGTTTTGATGAAATTGTTCTTTTCTCATACAGAATGGAATAAACTGATAAGGGAGAAACTGCTTTGGTACTGCTATGCCCTCTAGTGACACAAAATACTCCTTACTATTTCTAAATCTGGCTTTAAGTCTGGCTGCCATTCCCAGTGGGAGCAGGACTAGGGCAGTAGCAGCTTAATTAAGTACAAAATTAAGCTAATCCAGTACTAGCTATCCTTAACTGGTGATTTAAGAAACATAAGGTAAGAATTTCAACATATAATACTTCCCACAGGAATTAACAACTTTATTACACGCTTGCAAAATCAGCATGCCTTGGAAAATGAGAAGCACAGTGTAACTAACAAATTTCTATGTGAAATTAAAATATAAAAGATGATGTCTCACTACATTGGATCTCGATCAAGACAAAAGGGAACACTGCCCTCAGTATGCCTATTTGCCTCCTGAGTTAGCACATTGGGAGGACTGACAATCTATAGTGGATGTACCCAGTCTTTACTTCTGCACCTGCAGATATCACATGGAGAGATATTAGGCATCACTGCTTCTGTAAAACCTGTGTGGTGACCCACTGATGTTGATTTGTAGGATCCTGCTGTGTAAAGACCTAGTTTCTGCAGGGGACACATTGTAACAGCAATAGCTGGTTATAGGCAGGATAATAAAGGGAATAGGTAGAGAACAAGGCTATACATTAATGGACAGGACAACTCAGGTGATATTAACTGATCAATAAAAACTGTTCAGTGGTTGGAGAATTTATCAAGGTCAGAGACATCAAGCTTCTCTGTGACTGGAATGTAGACAATAACACAGTACTTTGACATGATAAACCATATATAGACAAGGAATATAGTTGATTTATTACACAGCTAACAAGACAATTCCCAGATAATAAGAAAAAGGGAAAAGATCAGAGACCCCATAACATTGTGATTATATGTCAAATAAGTAGGTGTTTCCAGAGTACAAGTTTTGTCTTCAAGTACCATAAAGAATATATAGGAGACATGAATAATATTCCCCACTATCTGTGTCTGAGTGTGAAAATGAATGCACGTTCACTCACTCTAGCACGGAAGCTAACTATGTAATCTTTCTACTTGACTCAGCGCTCTGTGACTAACTCCATAAATACCATTTACCACATACAACACTCATAAATGTCAGTGAATTGATATGTGGAAAGACAACCTGTATTTCCTGTCCCAGGAATATCACTTGGTTTATTAAATGTATCGGCAGGAAGCTTCACCAAAAACTGTCTTTACAGAGTTGTTCACAGACTTTTGGGGAGTTGGACTAGATGACCTTTAAAGGTCCCTTCCAACTGAAACTATTCTGTGATTCTATCATTTATGGAGAAATCCAGTATGGTTCTTAGTATACTAACATTTGTGTGGAATATCTAAATAAAACACTTTAAGAACAAGAGAATGAATGTATCTTGCTTAACTTTTTAGAATACCTTCAGAAGCTATAGATTCCTAGGAATAATTAAATTGTTATTTTATTATGTACATTTTTTGTGCTGGTTACCATGTTTAGACTTGTTTTCCCTTCTTCTCCCTAGAATCCTGTTAACTTACTTCTCCACGTGACACTAAAATTTGATTACTGATCACCTGTGGAGCCAGACATTCTTTGTACTCTGAAAAAAATTTCTTCAGTGAAGTCACCAAGACTATATAACAGATGTATTGTTTCATTCATACTGCTAGTATGTAGTAGACTAGAGTTCTGTAACACCATCTGAGTTAAATACTGTTTGATGAATATCATTCTCTCTTTAAAGTCTCCTGTTGTTATTGCACTTAGCTTTGCATTATAGCATCCTATTTAATCAGAGTTTACCATCTAGCTAGCTATAACTGAACACCAATACAATTAAATAAAAATAACTAGAAAAATGTTTTCAAGATGTATTTTCATGCCAAAGGATAGAAATACTTGTAAGAAAGGCTTTTTGTGAGGACTTGATCAAGGTTTGCACCTCTGCATCTGTGGTCCAGGCATTACAAGGGACAATAAGCTGTTTGTTGCTTCACAAAAAGCTATTTTCACATTCACTGTATGTGTTTCCAAAGGGAAAAAAAAACAAAAAACAACACACAACACTGAATAGCAGCAAGACCCTGAAAAAAACCTTCCCTGAGCTCTATTCTGTTTTTTAAACTATAGAACATTCTTTCACAGTTTGACAGTTAAAATGCTGTAGTTAATGTAATAAACAGAGAATTTTTTAAAACATCTGTCAAAACAAGTGACACTTTTGCTAGAGATTTTCAGATTTTGAACAATAGAAAGTACCTTTCAAAGCAACAGCTTCATTATACAATCAGATTCTCAAAGTAATCTTCTCATCAAAGAATATTGTCTTATTTCTTTCAGGGTAATTATCTGAGTTCTGCAACCTCTCTGGAAATGGTGACTATATAAAATGCAGCTGTGTTGGTTTGAAAACTACTGGTCCTGCTCAGGTCAGCTAGAGCCAGTATCACTGAAGTCCTGGCAATTCCTTGAACTTTCAGCAGCTGTAACAGTGCCTAGTTAAAGCTAGCAGGCCTCTGAGGGTGCACAGGGATTTTAACAGCTTTTGATACAGGGTGGATTTTCAATGAACAAAACCATAACATAAGTAAAATGAATACTGGAACAGCAGTTAATATGGTGCCTAGCAGTACATGCTTGCTTCCATCAACAAGGAGCAGCAGAAATAAGCACTTCCATGGACAGGGATAGGAAAAGATGTGAGATGACTGTCAATCTCACTACGCTGCATGAAGAATCTCCTATGAACATTCTTTCAGATGAAGCTGTGCAAGTGATGACAGAGAGGGAAGAGCAGTACTTTCCACAGCATCATTCCAGCCTTTCAGCTCTCTGCAAGGAGTGTGGACAATAATCAGTACTGATCCTGCAAGAGTAAACTTACACTGGGTGCTCTGAAAGTCATGATGGAAAGCAAATATAATAGGCAGTCAAAAGTCATGATAACCTGAAGGGGCAATTCTGCAACAGCCAACCTACTCAGTCAGCCTGAGACAATGAAGATAGCACAGAGGTGCAGGGTCATAGCACATAGCCCTGCTCACAATATCCTGATGACTAGTGTCTGCTCAAGAATGCAAGAAGCTCTCTTTCACTCCTCAGTAGAGAGTGGACAGGACATCTCTGTGAGGAGGAAACACCTCAGTTCCCTGATGCCACAATTGTTTATGTGGTTCCCTGGTTGTTTATGCGTTTTGTCTATGTTTTTTGTATGAGTAGGACTGAGGTTGCATTTGGCTAAACTTCTAATAAAAAGAGGACAGAAAATTTATACTTTTAAAACTGTTACTTCATGACAGTCTTACTTGTTTTCATAAACACAATTATCTAATGAAACTTTTTGAAATTCAATGGTTTTAGCAAGTTTTGGGAAAAGTGCCAACTAAATGATCCAAACAGGCAATGCAGCGAAGAATGAAGCAGGCAAAGGGTACAAATGGAAACAGAACAGAAGCAAGGACCTATGCTCAGTGGATTAAAAACATTTTTAGTACAAAAAATGTTCTCATTCTGTAGGCAGGATCTAATCCTATCCCATAGCAAATACAAACTTTGCTAATAGCCTCAAAGGAACAGGATCCTGCTTTGTGTGAACAGGATCCTTACCTTTCTTGAACCGACCCTTACAAGTAAATCTTCAGTGAAGATGACCTTAAGTAATTCATTATTCTTGGCGCACTCAATTAGCAGTAAAATATGTCTTCAGTGGCCCCTAAATACTACCTGCATAATGAAGAGGTTGTCTTCAATGGAGGGTCAAACAGAGTTTATACTGGTTGCTTTGAAGTCACTATAAAGCTGTCTGTAAAAAAGGCCTTTAGCACAGTTTCCAGTGTGACCAGAATCTATTGCTGAAAGGATGGTTAGCCATCTGATGCATGAGAGGACGTGATCTGATAGCTCTGAAAAGCTTCAGGCAGACATTCTCTGTGGCCTAGGTACAGAAAGTTTTTTTTTTTTGTAATGTATTGATTTTATAACAAAAAGAATGCATAAATTAACCCAGAGAGCCACATCTCACACCTTGCTAGCAAACTACAACAGGCCAAGTCCAGTCTATCTTCATTCAGTAAAGTTCTACCAAGGATGAATCTAATTAATGGCTGCCACTGATAACTGTAATTGGAAGGTACCTGCTGTGCTGACATCCTACCACTATACTCACTCACAATAACTGAAGGTAGCATAGTTAATTGAATTGAAACAGAGCAGGACTCTATCATCTGCAACTTACTTTTGGGGAAACTCTGAAATGAAATAAAAATGTATAATGAAGCATCTTCCTCAAAGTGAGTATAAAGGCATTCGTGGTCTTTGATGGTTATTCCCAACACACAGTTCAACTTAAAAGCATTAATAAGCACTAAAAAGGACTTAATATGGACTTTAGAGGTTAAACAAATTGGCAATGAAGTGAAATAACTGACCAAAGGATGCCTGATAATAAATATAGATCCCTCTTGTTTGCATACCATGAGAAAGGCTTCTGAATATTATCAACTTGTTAATTTGCTTACGGTTTTCTGAGAATCATCCTCATGTGAGCATCTGGCCCAATCTGAGATAGAAGCAGCATAGTGTCCTGCAGCTCCTCATCACACTCCTTTTTCTCTTCTTCAGTTGGTAAAGGGGCATCTTCTCGCTCATCGTCCAAAAAGCGATAAAATAAGTATTTGTCTTGGAAGTGGTGTTCCTGATCCACTGAAAAGAACATACATAGGATATAAATTTAGGAGGTAGTTCTTCACAAAGAGTGATTTGCCATTGGTATGGACTGCCCAGGGAGGTGGTGGAGTCGCTGTCCCTGGAGGTGTTCAAGAAAAGACTGGATGGGGCATTTAGTGCCATGGTCTAGCTGATTGAATAGGGCTGGGTGACAGGTTAGACTGGATGACCTTGGAGATCTCTTCCAACCTGGTTGATTCTACAATAGCAAACACTAAGCTCTCCTTCTCAAAGCTGATCTTGTGGAAATCTGTGCAGCATCATATACATTGCAGATAAATTAGTTAAGAAGGGAAAGAAAGCTACAGAGAAACTGCAAGAGTATGAACCACCTTTTTTAAAGTGCCAGCTCATTACCTTACACGGTTTAGGACTGAGGAGTGCAAAGATGGATTCTTTGACAAGTTTCACAGTAGTGTGAGAAAAGTGGATTTAGACTGAATGTCAGGAACCAGTTCTTTACCATGAGGGTGGTGGAACACTGGAACAGGTTGCCCAGGGAAGCAGTTGAGACCCCATCCCTGGAAATATTCAAAGTAAGGATCAACAAGGCTCTGGGCAACCTGATCTAGTGGAGGATGTCGCTGCTGACTGCAGAGATCTTGGGCTGGATGACCTTTTGAGGTCCCTTCCAATCTAAATCATTCTATGATTCTATATAACCACCTTATGTAGCTCAAAGAGTACACATTTAAATTGTATACTACCAATACTTTCCACAAAGCTGTTACAGGTATGTGCTGTGCCTGTCTATGGTCATATGTCTCCTTTTTTTGTGACTGTTCTTATTGTTTCAAAACATTCATTTAAGGAAACAATTCACACTGGAGAAATTATTACATCATGAAGAGATGTCTTCTAGCATGAATACCTCGCTTCACATGCTTCAGGTAGGGATAAAAGACTACAAAAGCAACTAAACTCTTTCTGATGTGTCAGAAATATACACCATCAAGATGTAATTCCAGGGGCAGGTTCCTTGACATGTGTCCTGGAGAAAGACATTAATGGAAAGACTACCAAGAGAAGACTTCTAAAGAGAGGCTATGACATCAAGGACAAATTCCGTGTCTTCCAAGCAAGACAGAGTGATGTGTTGAGCTGGATGCTGTGATGCAGCTTGCAATAGCTTGCCCTGGGTGTTCAACAAAATATTTGGCAGAATTAGGGTTAGAGCCCTTAGTGTAAGGAAATGGTAGAAATCATCTGTCTTCTCAGTGTGGAAGTTTCTCCCTAGTATACAGAAAGCACAACAGAGGATAAATGGCAGTGTGATGTAATAGAGTTGCTCTTTTGAACTTAGTAACACTGCATATGTAAAGCTTCAGACATGAATACCACTTTAGAAAGCTACCCTTCTGAGAGCTATAATAATCTGTTCCCAAGTAAATCCTGCCAAACAGAAACTCAAAGTCAAGGTAAAATACAGTCAGAAAATTAACATAAAATCCCAGACCTCCATACTAGTATATTTGGAGTGCTGAATGTGGGAACCATTCCAGAAACATTGAAATGCATTCCAAAATTATGAATCTAAGCAAACACAAATGCTCACATTCACTTCCAAATGTTGCAAATCTTTTATATAGATCAGTTGGTGTACAGTAATACATCCCCTGGGTTTGGCCTGAGTGCTGTCTAGCTCTTCCAATATAAGTACCAGGCAGTGCACTGCTAAGTATAACTGGAGTTATCATTATAAATTTTTAATTTACTTTTCAGCATTCTCGTAAGTTAAAAAGGTGTATTGGTGGCAAGATTCCTGTAATCCTGTCTGCATGTCACACTTGCACTTATGAATGAACAGGCTGCTCTGTAGCATTTCTTTTTCACTTACATTATACATTATCTATCTTTTAGTCAGGATGTTGATTTTCTTTATCTTACCATGGTTGAGAACACCTTCTTCCAGCAATACTTGCCACATGCCAACAGCCTGAGTTCGTGAATGGACACAAGGACTTTGCTGAATCATCCAGTCAACTAGTTCTGTCCCCACACAGCATTGCCTGAACAATAAATAAATAGAAATGAAAAGGGAGCTAGCCAAGAGAGAGACTACACTCTTTCTCCCTATATAAAACACAATATCACTATCTACATGTGCATGTCTGAAATACCAGGGAAGGTGTTTTGTTGCATGATGAGGTGATCCTCACAAAAGATATTTTGGGAAATGTAAAGCTCAGAGGATCATAGCGAGCTCGTACCACTTGGTACAAAATCTGTTGCACCAGTGCAGTAACCTCCAACCAAGATTTCAAAGAAGCTGCCTCTGTATACCATAGGATTCTCACGGCTCCTCATTTCATGCATCACTTTCTGTGACCAAGGAAATTGATAATACTGAAACTACTGAAATTTAGTTTAAATAACACATCCAATTATAATTCCATTTTGTTGATGAAACTTTCCCATTCCTGGATCCAAATTTTGTCATTCTGTGTTTAAAAACCTCAAAGACAGAACAGTAAGAGTCTTTTGTAGATTCATACAAGATAAAATGGAGCAGTTATTTGGACCAGCATTAGTCTTCATCTATCACATGTGCTCTTTTGTTCTTCAGCAACGAGCAATATCACATCATGATATATTCTCAGATCACAAGCTCCAAATACCTTGTATCATTTAAAATACATTTTGGACTGAAATATGGAAAATTAATGCACTTATCTAAAAAGCAGATAAGCAACATATTGATCTACTACTTAAAAAAGACACACTCGGGAGATTTAAAACCATTTTTTTATTTAAATATGTGCTGAATAATGCACTAGGTATGTGATTTATGCACCAGACACTAAAAAAAAGATTGTTGCTTCAGCCAATGGTCAATAGAACCTGAGTCCTTTAAGTCAGATTCATATTCTACTAATGTCAGTTAGCCCACTTCAGCAAGACAGTGCTGCCACCAGCAGGAAGATGAGAAAGCCTGGCAATGTGCTGAAAAGGAATTTAAATAGAGCAGAAAATCTACATACGGAATGTTTCTCACCAGGTGAACTTTCAGAACTCCACAGTGAGCAGCACTGCTGTAGCAATCAGCACAGTAACATAATATATTAATGAACTTTCCTATTATCTCTTACTGGTATATGAACCTTTTAACTTGATATTGCATAGAATATTCCAGCTAACTATGCTATTAACTTTGGAAGAGTTTTTTGTATGTGAATGTTCTGTCCACAGTCATGGGACTCAATTTCCTGTCAAATTACTTCAGAAAATATTTACCAGGCCTATCAAAGACTGTATAACATTCAGACTAAACCAGCAACACAGACATGGTAAGGCATAAATCACAAATCAGAGGATGGCAGGCTGTGGTGGAAGGCCCAAATTATATCTGGAACACATATACTAAATATCCACCTGAATATACCCATCTTGGTTCCCCCCCTCCCTTCTCTCCTTCTTCCCGAGTGGAAGAAGCGGGAGAGCAGACAAAAGCCTTGGCGCCTCTCAGTCTACCATAGAGACACCATATTTGGAGTTGTCATACACTCTGCTTTGTCTCTGGTAAACAGAGGTCACAGTGCTGGGTTTGTGCATCTCCCTTTTTTAGTGAGGTAACTTGGAATTGGTTCCAGGGATGTTTTTTGTCTGTTGCTATTGGTCAAAACACTCGCTCAAAATGCTTAAAAACCCAAACCAACTCATTTGTTTGCTGCTACCTGTCTGCATTGCTTTGCATCACACAGAGGGGACTTGTTTTCCCCACAAACGGCAGACCTAGCCCTGCCTGTCTGCCGCACCGAGCTAAGGGACTGAAAGGCTTGCCCCGCACTGGGGTACAGCTGCCCGCCTGAGCTCAGCCCAGCCTGAATCCATTTGACACTGGACGAGTCTAAGTGACAGCCTAGCGATGACTTTATGACATCAGGACTTGCTGGCCCGCCACTCTAGCCCGAGAGCTGATCCCTTTGATGTGCACTGCAGCCGATCCGACTGTTCCAGCCCGCAAATCGGGATGCTGCTTCGCCCAGGAGCTGACTGCTCCGATAACCTCCTGAGAGCCACAGAAGGTTTGCCTTGCATCCGTGGATCTCCTCAGTCAACGTGTTCCATTGGAACTACACAAGCAGCAAAACCACATTGCATCACCGCCACGTGGAAGGACACCACGTGGCAGGGACTGTATTTTTCTTCATTTAAGTTTCTACCCATACTTTCAGGTTATAAATACTGAGGCTCCAAGCAGTGTGTAAATTAACTCTCTTTTCTGAAGTTCGTGAAAGTTTATGTTTAATCTTCAGGCGGCAGTTTGTGCTGCAGGACTCTCTAGTTGTTTACATTTTCTAAACGTTTCTTAAAATAATTTAAATTAATTTGATTAAATATATATACATTCTGCAAAGATAGTTTTACTGACCGCATAACAGAATCTGTGTGTTAACTGTAAATAAGTTTGGGGGAATTTTATTTAATTAAAAAGTATTTAATACTTTCATATCAGCCTTGTTACAATTCACTTAAAACCCAGATTCAAACCCCTTTCTAACACAGGTATAAAAATTCAGAGACCTCTATACAATTGGCTTACACACCTGTAAGTCTTCAGATGGTATTTACGATCTCTTATCATGTGAGGAGCTCGGGACAGAATTGTATTCCTCAAAATCTTTCCAGCTCTGAGGATCTTCTCTGAAGGAACCTTGGAGAAAAAAAAAAAAAGACCAAGATACAGACATTTTAAACTTTCCACAATCATTGTATTGCTTTCTGCAAAACAAAACACAAGTTCTCTTTCCCTTAAATTAAAACTCCTTGCACAGACAATTAATTTTGCAGACCAATGTAATATATATTTGGGATTCTATATCTCACATACTTATCATGTCTAACAAAAAGTATCACTTCAGTTGATACACATCACACTGATGGAAACGGGAGTTATTTTCAGGTTTTTGGTGGCCTGGATCTACAGCACAACTATGTCCTATTACCTGTGAAATGGTTTTAGTAGGACGATGTGGGATGTGAGGTTCAATAAGAGGCGTCTGGAAAAAAAAATGAAAAGTTGAGCAGAAAAGTAAAATAAAGGCTTAAAAAGAAAAGAAAAAAAAAAAAAAA
>VWZE01016089.1:157388-262994 GCA_013396675.1 Eubucco bourcierii
AAAAAAAAAAAAAAAAAAAAAAAAAAGAACAAAGAACCTGTAAAGAAACAAATGATGTGTAAGTCTAGGTTCTGCCCAGGGGATGTGACCAGAAAAGGCTCTTTGAAGACACCCTAAAGACAAACTTGGCTCTGAATTAAAACAGTGACATGATGTGTGAAGATGAAAAACAAATTCACATTAAAACATTCCAAAGTACTAATGAAGTGTGCAGTGGCCAAACATCACACCAGATCTAAGGCTATGCAGGCACAGATAGCTCTTCTGCTTGCTGCACTTGACCCACAGTAAGCACAACAGCATTCCTCCACATGTGGCTGCCTCCGCCATTCAGTCCCACAGTACAGAAATTCTCTTCTCCTTTAGCCCCTTTTACCATTCAAAGGCAGAACAGACAGGCTGAAAGCATAACGAAACACATGCCATGAACTGTTGGGTTGCCAGGTATTGGTTTTCTTAAGTTGGGCATCTGTTCATTAGCTCCCACAGGTTTTAATGACATGACAAAGTCCTTGTAGTAATCAAATAGTGCTAGGAGCTACAAATGCACCAGGAGACTACAGGTCAACTGGCAAGGGGAAAATGAGGAAGGCATATGACAGAAATCAATAAAGATAAGATAATCTTAACAGGGAAATCTGTTTATGGAAAACAACGCAGATAGACTTTAATTTCTACTTATACCTTACAAGAAATCTGTGAAAAAGCAAATCAATACAATTAAATAAGGATTTCTGATTTTTCTCATTAATAAGTAAAGTATTTTCCAAAGACGCATTTAAGTTACAAACATTTTGATCCCACCAGAAGGGCATTCGAACATCCCTCAGTATTTCTTGGTTTCTGGAACTGTGTGTAGCATGCATTAGTCCAAATTTGCAGTTAGAGCATGCTAATAATAGCAAGAATCTTTTGAAAGATGCATCTAATGCAAACAAACCCACTGTTTCAAACAGATGCACAAATAAACAGTGAAGTCAGAGATACCATTCTGAGCACTAATAATTTTTGCTTACATTTTCTTTCTAAAGGACTTCAAGTCCTCATCAATTTCAATACGACTGAAGGTAAATATCTATTTAAATGGTTGGTTAAATAGGCAGTGAAGTAATTAGGAACATTATTTTTAAATTCTACATTCTTAAAAGTTGGTTGGTTTGTTTGTTTTTTAATAAAACATAATCTACCTAACTTGCAGATTTTAACTCTAGTTAGGAATATACTTCAAAGGAGAGGTAAAATGTGTCTAAGACAAAAAGTGTAAGAGACTTTTACAGCAATAGATTAGTGAAAACTAATGCATATTTTTATTATTTAGAGTTTCCATTAAGCTGCCCAAAAAATGCATAAAACTATAGGTGAAAAAGAATTAATATGGATGATTTGTCAATAATTCTTCCATCCTAATGGAAACAGAATAAAAGAAGAGCATTTAGAAGAAATCTGATTCAGCCGAAAAGTACAGAACAAAAACAAGGTGAAAGCTAAGGCACAGCACAACAATCTGCAGAAAGCAGCAGGAAGGCTTGTTCACCTACATTTGATCCTGACCAACACAGAAAGATCAGTTGCACACACAAGATAACTTGGGTGAAGGTGATGGTGAAATGATCCAGTGTCAGAACTTTACAGAAGGAAGAACGAACATCAAAGTAGAAACAATGGACTAGGAAGAAAATCTTCCATACAACCAGAATACTGATAGCTATGTTCCTGGAGCAGTTCAGGGAGGAGCAAACGTAAGGCAAAACTTATTAAAGAGAGCTAGTTGTTAATTAATGAAGCAATACTAACCACATATACAATATATAACAGCACAGAGCCAGAAGGCATAGTAAAGACTCGATTTAAAGAAAGAACTCTTCACTGAAAAGAAAATGCACAGAAAGGTGAAAGTAGGTGGTTTACAAAAAGCAATTATAAAAACTTATTAAATTATAAAATTTAATAATGAAGGAAATAATTAGAAAAGTAAAGGTGTAAAATTAGAGAGATGTACCAAGAAATGTTAAGACGTACAAAAAATACTCCATGAGAACATTGCCAATAAAACAAATAAAGTAAAAAGTGTTGATCTACCGTTCAACAGAGGAAAATCTACTGACATATAATTCAAGAAGGCAAGAAGCAGTTAATTTATTTTTTGTATCTGTGTGCATTAGAAAGATCAGTGGCAGAGAAATGGCTAATATGCCGAGTAGCAGACTGACAGGACTAACATCTCAACATGAAAGCAAAAGAATAGATGAGGAAAATATTACATAAGTAAGATATCTTCAGATTGGCTGGATTTGTAGAATTTAATGCAGGAAACTTATAAGAGCTTGAAGGAATTTAGATGGCTGCAGCCATCTCAGAACGGTCATCATCCACCTCAGAACCACTGCAGTCACTTCTGAGAACTCTTGGGGACTAAGGAAGGCATCAGAAGAAGGAAATGAGAGAGAAGGAGAAGATGAAAAATTCAAACATGGCAGCTTAACTTGTTTTCCTAGAAAAAGTCCGTTTATAAACACCTGGAAAAGAACAGGGAGATGAGTCATGTGAAGTATATAAATTAACAACAAATCCTGCCACACTGAACTAATTCCTTTGCATGACTGTACAGCAACGCTGACAGATTAGGGGAAAAAACAGTAGATTTTCAAACCTTTACTTTTGTAAGACTTTGGTATTTTCTTATAAAATACACTCTTCTGCAGAGGGCAGATTAAATTCTTAAAGAATAGGTACAAAGTCAGTTGGAAAAAGCAAAGTCAAACTGGCAGTCTATACAACAGTTCTGTTCTACCCAGCATTCTTCAAGAACACAACCCTCAGGGCAGCAAGGATGGACCCAAGAAGTAAGGCAGTCACTCCTACTGAGGGGCAATGTTGTCATCCAAAGGATGTGTCTAGCAGAGAGTCCCATCCAAGTTGCAGCCTTTCAAAGCTACTGCAGTGATGGTTGCACTAGTGAAGAGTTCAACTTGAACAAATGGAAGCACACATCTTGGGCTGTGTTTTGTATAGACAGGTAAGCCACACTTCAAAGGCAGAGAAATGGAACATCAATTCGTTAATAGGAAATACAGTATGCTGGCAACAATTTCCCACCAGAATAAACTAGATTCTGGAAGGAATTGTACCTTAAGATAAGTCACAACTTGGTTGAAGTCCAAGAAATGTTTTGTAGGGCTTCACGATCTTAGCTCTCCCATTAAGGGATGCTTATAAAGTACTTAGAGCCGAAGACAGTAAACAGAGTGTACCATTATCTTCTTTACACATTCTGGCATCTTTGTGTAGTGGTTTGGGAATTACCTGCCCTCCAGCCCCCCCACCCCAGATTCACCAGATTAGACTCAGTCAGCTGGAAATTAAGGAAGCTATATTTACAGCTTAGCACAATTTACAAGCATATACGTACACAAGATACACAGATATTTACAGTTACATACAAGTTAAAAGTAATACAGAAAAATCAAAATCCTGAAACAGTCAGACTGCCCAGAAGGCTCCTGAACCAACCCCTCCCCCTTCTTCTTTCCCCCCCCATCAGAAACCACCAGATCAATCTCCGTATAGCTCATGTGATAATCTGCAAAGATCTGAGGTGAGATGTCAAAAGATGACAAGGAGGTTAGAGGGAAAGGTTAGATCAGATTATACAGATCTCATGCAAAGGAGCCAAGGTAAGATGCAATCAGACCCACAGACGAATAGTGGAGAAGTAGCGAGAACTCAGGAGTGAGAAATATTTTGGCTATTTGCATCTCTCAGCAGAAGAATGAGTGATATTGGTGTCACTGTTATTTTCTTCTTACAGGCAAGGATTTGATTTCTCTCATTAAAATATTCCGATTAGCCTCAAACCAGCACACTTTGCTGAATTAATGTGGCTAAAGTACATACATGCTGCATGGAGATGTATGACTGCAGCTACCTAATGATCACAGTTTTCAGGATTTCTGAATAAGGAAAAAGTTATGAAATATGCAAGCCTTTTAGAATAGTTTACAAATTATTATCCATCTCCTGGCCAGAGGAGACAAGTGACCAATGTTCCTGCTCTTAGCTTTCCTTCGGCATGAAATAAAGCAACACAGCAGTACCACCTTGAGCTTCAGATACTTCATGCCAATTTCCAACAAGCGTGCACAGAGTTTCTGCGATCTGTTGCTGATCCTCTTTGAAGAAGAGAAGGTGCATATAAGTCCTCACATACCTTCAGTAAGTTTGCAGGGGTCACTATAAGCTGGGAGAGAATGTTTACCTTCTTGAGGATAAGAAGGCTCTACAGAGGGATGTGGACAGGCTGGATCAATGGGGCATATCCAGCTGTATAAGATTCAACAAGGCCAAGTGCCTTGTCTCGCACTTGTGTCACAACAACCCCATGCAATGCTACAGGTTTGGGGAAGAGTGGCTGGAGATCTACCTAGAAGAGAAAGACCTCAGGATGCTGGTTGACAGACAGCTTTCAATACAAGCCAGCAGTGTGCTCAGGTGGTCAAGAAGGCCTGTTTCATGAACACTGTGGTCAGCAGGAGTAGGGAAGTGATTGTGCGTCTGTACTAAACACTGGTGAGGCCATACTTTGAGTAGTGTGTTCAGTTTTGGGTCTCTCACTACAAGAAGGACACTGAGTTGCTTGAGAGTGCCCAGAAGAGGGCAATGAAACTGGTGAAGGATATAGAGCACAAGTCTTTTGAGGAGTGGCTGAGGAGTCTAGTTTGGAGAAAAGGAGGCCAAAAGGAGACCTTGCTCTCTACAACTACCTGAAAGGAGTCTGTACAGTGGATGTCAGTCTCTTCTCCCTAGTAACAAGTCATAGAATGAGAGGAAATGGCCTAAATGGCCTCAAATTGCACGAGGGAAGGTTTAGAACGAGTATTAGAAGAAACTCAAAGGGTTATCAAACACTGGAACAAACTCACCAGGGTCATCCCTGGAGGTGTTTAAAAGATGTGGTGTTAAGGGTCATGGTTTAGCATCAGACTTGGTAGAGTTAGGCAATGGTTCGACTCTACGATCTTAAAGGTCTTTTCCAATTGAAATATGATTCCATGATTCCCTATGACTCCAGAAGGCAGAGAAGGGAAAGCTGCAGGTATGGTAGGGGAAGCAGAAAAATGGTGATTAAAATGGCTTTCAGCACAAACATCGATAAACTTTGTAAATTTATGAGTTTACACATGCGCCATACAAACAAACATTTCATGAAGCCAGTCACAAAGTCCCTATTTAAATTGGGGTGAAGCAAGAAAAGTAGAAATTTTGCCCTCTATTCCTTTGAATCTTCAACTATTCATGCATGAGAGCAATACCATAGTTTTAAATGTGACTATTCATGTGTATAATTTATGCACACATCCAATCTCTGCAGAAATAGGCCTTCAATTACAAACTATAGGGCAAGGGCTGCCTTTATTTCTGTACTTTTTACATCACTGAGTAAGCCATATGCAAGCAAATAAATAATACAATGAATGGCAATAATAAAGAACTAACATGAGGTCTGCATTTGTCAAGTTATTTGATTCAGATAAATAAAATCTATGAATGTCTCTGTAAAAGCCTATTTTTCTAGTCCCTTGTTAAATAGCTGTAAAAGGATTTCTTTTTCTGAACCTTTACAATATGAATGAATGCTTTCAATCTAGAATCGAATGATGGAGACCTAACTTACTACTCTAAAATGTTAACTTAGGAAACCTGTATTGCAAAGAACTAAGATGAAATAAACAAAACTCAAAGAATCATGTTTTTCCCATGACCTCATAGTAGCTCATCTCTGAACACAGAACAAGGTTAAGTCGTTTTTGAGTTAAACATGGCATTTGAGGTTACCAGGGTGATCAGATGAACCTGTGCACTACTGTTGATCCCTTTATTTCCAACTCGGGCACTGAAAAGAGCCGCAAGTGACATCTTTTCCTGCTGGTTGGCAGGGGATCCAGGAGAAACAAAAGACAGAAGTTACACAAGTCAAAAGGTGACAGCAGAAAGAGCCACATCACTGGGAGGCCTGTTTGTTTTACATACTCAGTATTTACTGCTGTTTGTGATTTAGGGCCTAAATCCAAATCCCACTAAAGTCACTGGGAAGTCCCTAATTGACTAAATGGGGTTTGAGTAAGGCCCTAGGCATTTGATCCTCCTAAGTGTATTCCAAGAAGCAGAGGATCTTTAGCTCTTACTGTTTTCAGATGACTCCTGATGACTTCTCATGACTGCCATTAATGACTACCATGCTTGAATATCTATGTATACATCTCCTGAAAGGTTGACAGTGCCCCACTTGGTTCACCTGAGAGGAAATTAAATATAGGAAGTAATCCCCACAATACTTGTGAAAGTATAGCCAGTCAGTAACACACAATCGGATCCCCAAAATTCCCCAGTCTTCCCACACAACACCTCCCCCTTCTGTTCTTGCGATTCTTTCTCAAATCCATATAACCATTTCCAAAAAGCTGCCCTTTTTTGGGTAATAACAATCTCAATCCAGGTTAGGAATGTGACTTAGCAATTAACAAAGGACAAATTACCCATCAACAGCACCCATTGCTGCTTTTCACCAATGTTTACTAAACAATGCAAGTATTAAAGTCACCTGTAACTAGTCTAAACAGTCTAAAAATTGTATTACCAAAGAATCTTCAAACATCCAAACTCACGAAAGACATCCATATAGTTTCTTAAGAAACATCTGAAAACAGCAGAGGTGGAAAGCAGGGCAAGGCTTGCTTGAGGCAAGACATCCACATAGTTTCTTAAGAAACATCTGAAAACAGCAGAGGTGGAAAGCAGGGCAAGGCTTGCTTGAGGCAAGACATCCACATAGTTTCTTAAGAAACATCTGAAAACAGCAGAGGTGGAAAGCAGGGCAAGGCTTGAAGAGAAGAAAACAAAAAGATGTCCGCAAAATTCAGGAACTTCCACAGCAACAGAGATCAAATTGTATTTTAAAGAGAGTTTCATGAAACTACGGTACCTGTATTCTAAATACTCATGTAACTATAAACCAAGCACAAGAACCTAGCAGAAACTGTTGGAAACAGTGGTTAAGACAGCCCAATTCTATCTTTTTTTTTCCTGACTGCACACCTTGGCCAAATCATGTAATCACACTGTGTTTCATTTTCCTCTTTTTGAAGAGAGGAATACTAATAATGTCTACCTTTGTAAAATGCTTTGGATACTGACAGCAAATGGGCTACAAATATCGCAATACTCAGAGTAATGACGACTGTTTTAAAAATCTTTATTCTTTAATACAACATGAAGATTAAACTGTATTTTAAAATACATCCTAGAATTGCTTTTCTTTGGTAATCTACATGTATTACTAGTATAAACAGGAAAATGCTTTAAATTCCCAAATACAATCAGTGCAGTGAATTTATTTTAGAAAGTTAAATTGAAATTGCATTATTAACACTTCTACAGTGTTTCTTTGACAAACTGTAAATGTCTGTCCTTTTAACACAAAATGATTCAGCCATTACCAAAAATGATACTTCACTGTGAATGTCAAAGGGAAAAAGAATATTGAAACAGACTACGACCACTGCACAAAACCCCCTAGAACATGGCTAATAATGTCTTATTTTCCTGTCATTTTTCTACTTCCCTGCTACAATGAAACAGCTGTTGTAACTACACTGCATGCATTGAATAAAATGTCAGAAAATGCTAACTCTGCTGTGAGCATTCCTAATATTCTGATAGAGGTGTGACTACAACTGGCATAAGGAATCTCAAGCCTTTTTTTAATCTATAAAAGAAAAGGCTTTTTTCTCATTGTCTCTCTAAGAATTACTGGTTTCTTAGTTATCTTTGGCTTTAACGGCTACGCTTACCTGAGTTTGTTTACTTCTTGAGAAACAAACAATAGAGAAAACAAAAAAAAACCCAATAAATATTAGGTAGAAATGTTACTGCTTTTAAGAGTTGCCTTTCACCTATGACATAGGTATACAGCAATTATTCAAAAGGCAAACTGAAGGGAAATGAAAGATTAATGAGCTCCTGGAGGATTTATTTCACTTATTTCTAGATCTGTTTATAACTTTTGCACAGAGACGGACTTCCCTATGCTTTGATTACACCCAGATGCCAGAACTGCCCTCTGAGGACTAGGTGATGACATTTTAGATGAAACAACTTTATGCCAAAAACTGGATGGAGTGTGAATTAGGAGGTGAAACTGTGATTCTACTAAAACCAGTGATAAGCCTCTTGACTTAAGTATAGTCAGAATGCCACTCTAGTAAGGCAAGAGCAGTACTGTCTCCTGGGTGACAGCAGATTACATATTACATAACCCCATCTAGTCATTCCAACTCTGTACTCCAACTTCTCTGTCTGTAAAGTGGGGACAACAGAATATATTCATGTTTTAGACATGTGACGAGAATGAGCAACTGAAACATTGATGAATGCTGCAACTGAAAGCCTGGAAATCTTGGTGTCTACAAATTCATTATGAGCATTTTGTAATGACCTTTAATGCAGAAAGGAAAAGACATCAAAGTGAGACAGGGCTAGATGGCAGGGAAGGTTACAGCCTGAATTCCCTGGGGAGGTCAGCAACAAGGTAAAGCCTCTGTCCAGCTGGGAAGAGAAGTTAACTTAAATCCATTTTACGTTTCTTCTGGTGATTCCATGTTCTTTCTCCAAGTTCAGGACAGTACATTGTGTGAATATACACGAAATTAAGAAACACTCAGTACATATGACTCATATTCCAACTGCCTTATCTATTTCAAAGAATCACAGAATGTCAGTGGTTGGAAGGGACTTAGAAAGACCATCCAGTCCACTCCCCCTGCCTGAGCAGGATCACCTATACCAGGTCACACAGGAACTTGTCCAGGTGGGTTTTGAGTATCTCCAGAGAGGGAGACTCCACAACACCCTCAGGCAGCCTGTCCCAGTGTTCTGTTACCCTCACAGTGAAAAAAGTTCTCCTCATGTTTACATGAAACTTCCTATGTCTCAACTTCCACCCATTGCCCCTTGTCATGTCATCGGGCATCACTGCGAAAAGCCTGGCAGTCACTCTTTACATATTTATAAAGATTGATGAGGTCACCTCTTAGTCTCCTTTTCTCCTAGCCAAAGAGCCCCAGTTCTTTCTTATTATTCTCCCTGTAATCATTTAACAATTTTTTTTTTTCTTAAAGAAAACCTGAGAAAGAATAACTTAACAATACCTTCTGTTATCCTACTTCGTAAGAGGAGATATTTAATGATCTATGATTTTTTCCATTACGTAGACTACATTTCCTAAAAAAGGTAAATGGTTGTTTCTGTAGTATATGAAAGCAAACAAAGAAATATACTGATGGGGGAGATTAGAATTTTTATTTTTTTTTAAAGCAAAACCATTCTTCTTTCAGCCAAATATTTCTTTACTTCAGCAGCTTTAATTCTTCTGTAATAAATATACATTAAAAAAAGCAAACATTAAAGTACTTCTGTTTGATTTACATATTTGTCCATAAGTGGAAAAGACAAGCATTCTGCTCTTGGCAAATATCCACAAAACAATCATCTTCTTTAAAATTTCTATTTCCCACAATGTCTACAAACGGCTTGGCAAAGTGGAGGATGCTCATGTGCTTAAATTGCTACCTATTCTGTCTCATCCAAGTCTCTCAACCATGCAGGTGGTTTTCAAAACTGGGTGTCAGTCTTGTTAGGGTACAGTACTTCTTCCTAGTGCTTCTGATGCAAAATACAGCTCCTGTCCATGACTGGGGCAAGTTACCTCTGTCACAGTCCTGCTAACTACACTGAGCCTTCATGACCAGTTGAATCTAACAAAACCAGAAAGGATCTGGTCACAAGGAACAACATGTAACTTTGGAGGACAACCCATTGCATCGTTATGTTCTCCTGCTATGAGGGCACATCATTGTCTTACTCAGGAACAGGCAAAGTGCAGCAGTACACCTCAAGGGAGAAATATTCACTATGAAGGACAAGGGCTTTTCTTTTTCTTTTACAGGAAGATCCAATTGTGATCTCACATGTTTAACTAGCATGAAATGAAACTCATAACCAATGTATTAGTTGATCAGTTAATTTAGCATTCTTCAGATAATTTAGCGGTAGCAATTGTATTGACTAAAAGCATAGAAACATATTTGGAATAAAAATTTAGATCTGAACGACACAGATTAATATGCCTCAATTTTCAAATTAATTCCATAATTCAATGGGAATAATCAGTAAATAAGATACAAACACTGAGTTAATGTGCATGTGTGAACAGTAGGTATTCCCCAAGAATGCAGTTAAGGAATAATATTATTAATTCCTGCTAATCTGAACAAAATATAACTAGGCATTGGGAAACAGCAAATATTTGCGTTTGGAAACCTGCTTCTTCCCACCTCTTAAATTCCTACAGTTTGTGGTTGCCTAACTTACTACAGTTTAAACCAGTCCTATTCATATTTCTTCTCATTATTTCTAAATGTACTCCGAGCTGCTTCTGCTGCTAAATGAATCTTTACTGTAACATGATAAAAAAACAGTTTCCACAAATGCATACAGAACACTGCAATAATTAACCCAAGACTGATAGAGAGGTGAAATTACTCTGCCTGACATTTTCCCCCACTAACCACATCTCTTTACATCCCAATTCACCATAGTATGTTTCTGAAAGAGATGACCTCTTTTTACCTCTCAGTATGTAGCCCAAGCTGTGTAAAATCTGTGATGTCTGCCTTTTAGGAATATCACAGAACCAGCCCTCTCCTTGTGAAATGGAAAGGGACCTATTGTATGTATTTTGTAATGTATCCTCTCTCTCCTATTTCTCTTTAATGTTGGCATTGATTTTCACATCATCACTAAAAATACTGATTTGTCTAGCTGAAATTCCATCCCTGCCATCTGTCAACCACTCACCTGCTTTTTAAACATAATCTCAAAATCTTCTTTGGCTTAACTGACTCTTTAGTGACTCTCCGTGGGCTGTATAAAGGATAAGGACTGTTGTGCTATGTTAAGCGAATCACAGTGTGAAAATGTTTGCTGTTCCAGAGAAGTTTAATTACTGTAATCCAAACCAGCTTGCCAGGATATATTGAATATACACAGAGTATTCTCAGTTAATTTACATTTTAAAAAAACAAAACAACATTCTCCATGACAGTCAGTCTAGGAGACTGTCTTGGGGAAAGGAATATATGTCCTGTTCAGAGGGATTTATGGTACAGTGAAGTCCAATTTTATTGCAGATTGTCTTGTGTCTGTGTACTGTCATAAAGTCACACAGCACTTTTCAGGTAGCAAACCAGGTTCTCTACTCCAATCCTCATATCAGAAAAGATAGACAAAACACAAGCGCTTCCAGAACACTTTTAAAGAGTGAGGATGGACAAAGCAGTACTAGGAGGTTTATGAAGACTTAATCACAATTCTTCCCTGTTAAGTTACTGACTCTTTCTCCATCTAGCTCAAATTTAAGGGTATTGCACAAATTTTTAATATTTTTTTATTTCCTAAGATGAAAGCGATTGTGCCTGAGTATCAGTATGTATTTATATTTTGTTACTAACTGCTATCTTTAATTTTAAGACAGTTGCATCACTGATGATAAAGCACACAAAAATCAAACATGTTCACAATCTTGTGCCATGCTTTCTTCCAGAAGGAAGTTTACAGAAAGAATAAATAATGAAAAGTCATAAATCATAAATCTTTAAATACCTAAAGAGCATTTGCCTCTTTGCCATCGCTGAAGATATTAGTCCGAAGCATGTTTTCAGCTCTGCTGTTTTTGTCTCAGCAATTCTAACTTGGAACAGCTCTAAATGACACCATAAAGTAAATGATGGTTTTGGTGGTGGTGCTCTTTGCTTGGAGCCAGCACAATGCACCTCTGGTTCTTGACTAGCTAACACAGAAAGAACAAAATCACTGGACAGCTTTTCTCCACTATTTATTAACCTCTCAAATTTCTGTCATCCGTACCCAGCTAAAAAAAGATGGCACTAGACGATCAGATCAGACAAACTGATTACTTCTTACTGACTCAGAACTATAATTGACTTTGCAGAATAACAATTTCCAATATGCATTGTAGGACAGGTAGTCAAAATGCTGCATGATTGCAGAGATGAGTGACAAGAAAGAATCTGATTTTAAGATCCTAGATCCATTTTTTTCTGCCAAACTTGAGAAAATAATGACAAGATTCAAAAAAATTCATTTTGCTGTTTCAAATATAAATGCCAAATGTGTTACTTTATTCGCTTGACTTGTCTGAAGACATGAACCTTGAAAAAGCCTATCTTTTTTTTCCTCATATAATTACCCACTCTCTCTGTCTTTCAGCTGCAAGAGATAAATGAAGCAGATGTGTGTGGTTTTTATGGGTTGGGACAGAATCACACAGAAGATACAACTGTGAAGCAAGAGCCATGAAACGTGGCTCTGCAGTACTTGTCAGACTGCCTTTGTCAGCTCTGTAAGGTTAGGTCAGTTTCCCGAGACAACTGGACCAGAGAGTGATGGTCCTACTGAAAGAAGGCTCCAAACTTACTTCACAGTATTGAGTATTTTACAAATTCTACCACTTTGTAGCAGTATCTGTTATAATAGTAATACACATTCAGCTAGGGAAGAAGAGTCAAGAAATGGAAAACGTCTCTTCAGTCAAACTGCCTTTCCTGTGCTGACCCAAGCACTTCTGTAATCTTCTGGTCGAAAGAAAGTTTGTTAGGGGGGAGGTGAGTTATTGTTTATGCTGCTGCTCTTAAGAGGGTAAGCAGTTTAATCATAGAATCATAGAATGGTAAGGTTGGAAGGGACCTCAAGGATCATCTAGTTCCAACCCCCTGCCATAGGCAGGGACACCTCCCACTAGCACAGGTTACTCAAGGTCTCATCCAATCTGGCCTTGAACACATCCAGGGAGGGAGCAGCCGCAACCTGTTCCAGTGCCTCACCACCCTTACTGTAAAGAACTTCCTCCTAACATCTAGTCTAAATCTCCCCTCTGCCAGTTTAAGCCCATTGCCCCTTGTCCTATCATTGCAGAACCTTGTAAATAATCCTTCCCCAGCCTTCCTGTAGGCCCCCTTCAGATACTGGAAGGCTACTATCAGGTCCCCTCGAAGCATTCTCTTCTCCAGGCTGAAGAGCCCCAACTAAGATCCCCTTCAAATTACAAGATTGACAAATAAATACCTATCGTTTAGTTTCTCATTTGTCTACTGATTTTGGAACCTCTTCCTCCCACTCACACTGTTAGGATTATCACACCAAGGACTGATCACAATAACCTCCTGAAAGAAATCTCATTTGACATGTATGAACACATTTGAATCCCATGTATTACAATGTTCAGAATCTTTTTGTCTGACAATCACTCCACCTTTTTCAGTGGCTGCAAGCTCTCTGTAGTAGAGCCCTTCATCCCTCCTTTGTGTCATGAACAAAAACTGCAAGGCTTTAGGATACATATAAATTGCAATAAAGGCTAACAAAAATTAAACAAAAACCAAGAGAAGTGGAAAGCACCAAAATAACAACGATAACTGCTTGAAAAGATTCCTCATTCAGATGAATACTATGGAGATCACACATATTAATACTCAGATGTCACAGTCATGGAACTAAAAATTCATCCAGTTTAGCTCTAACATTGAATCAAGCATATGAATTGTTTTGCTTGTAACAGAGATCTCTCTCTCCTATCTCTCTCCTGCTTCATTTTTCCACTCCTCTCTCATAATAAACCCCACTTCAAAGCTTGATTTCAATTAGAAAGTCATTGTGGCACTTAAAGAACAAAGATGCAGCCACACTTTTTCAAGCTTGCTTTTCCACTCCTGAGCAAACAGCAGTTGTTGCTTCTGGAATGTTTTGCAGCTGTGACAGGAAAGGGAGGCTCTGTCTTCAGGTACTGGTAATTCATTTGTGCTGTTGCTATTGGACACCATTCTCTACTTCTCCCATTGTTAGTTTTCTTCCAAATGTGCTGTTCCATTTATATTTGAAAAATGAAGTATACCTATATATATTTAAACTCTTAGAAAATGAGAGTAAAACTCAAAATAAGAACATTCCTTTAGTACCTGCAGTTTGCAAAATGATGCGCTTTTCTGCAAAAAGGTTAACTCATCTACTAAGATCAGTCTTGCTCCCATCTCTGAGCAATCTCATTATCATTGTAGACAGCTCTATTGTTCCTTACAGCTGTTCTTAGAACCACCACAATGAAAACTCATTGTAGAAAGAAGGGACCATAGTTTTTCTTCAGAAACACAGAAAGCCTTTAGGGACCAGGGATCCTTGAACTGGATCAAATATGCACTGAAAAGAAATTGAGTTATTTGAACATATACACTGATAAAAACACATCAATCCAGACCAAGGATTCCATTCTTTTACTCCACAATGCTACTCATTCCTGTTTAGTAATAGATCGAATGAGAATCACTAATCACATATGCAGGTTTCATATTGGGATTGCTCTGGCTAGTCCTGTATTAGTCAGCTCAAATATATGATTAGAAACAAGAGAAGAAATTGTTTCAAGCAGAAATTGCCACTAGGGTCTCCAGATTTCAGAGTACACAATGAAATCTTAGGTCATTGATATTTCATAGATTATCAGGTAGTTGAATTGGATAACAGAAGATGGGGTGGTGCCTGTTTTATTTTGAGGCATCGCCATGCACACTGGCATTTGGAAGGGAAGCTCACAGCTGTTTCTTCTCCATATGGCTGGAACTGCAGGAAGGAACACCTTCCCTGGTGGTTCTGCAACAATTTTGTTTATTCAAAGACTATTTATGTAAGTTAGCAGACTTACTAAGAATTTTGTTTACATTTAAGAGCTTTGATGATATATAAAGACCTTCATCTGATGAAGTTCATTACAAACATCTGAAAAAAGCATTTTTCACAGACTCCTACTCATCTCACACTCCTGTCTTTGTTATCTCTCTTGCCATATGCTGTCACAATGTGACTCATTGCCAGGGACTATATGCACAGCCTCTGCACTAGCCAAATTGTTACAGGCTGTCATAATTGTTGAACCCAGAGCACTTCCACTTACAGTAAAATAAAGAACTTGAACAGAACTGCATGCAAATTACTTTCATATATGTGAAATTGGTGCCAAAATATCAGAGCAGTTCCTAAAAGTAACTGGTACAGTTATGACTGCATAAAGATACTATTTAGAAATATTATGCAATCACTTAAAAAAACCAAAACAAATGTGAATTCTTTTTTTAACCCTACGATAATATTGTATAGGAGACCTGACTCTGGCACAGAGTCCAGGAAAAGACAGGAATTAGTGCACTCATGTTACTGGACAGTTATATAAACCATTCACACAGAAGATCAGTTCTGTTACAACACAGTTTTCATGTGAATGTTAGAGAGAAGACTCCAAATATTTAAATGTATAAAAATTAGCACACAACTAAGCCTTACTGAAAATTCAGTAAAGAAATCTACATTTAATCACACCAAGTTAAATAGGAAGAAGATGAATGAAAGTGTGATTTTCAGATGAGCATTTCAGCACATCACAGAATCACAGAATCAACCAGGTTGGAAGAGACCTCCGAGACCAACCAGTCCAACCTATCACCCAGCCCTATCCAATCAACTAGACCATGGCACTAAATGCCCCATCCAGTCTTTTCTGGAACACCTCCAGGACGGTGATTCCACCACCTCCCTGGGCAGCCCATTCCAATGGCAAATCACTCTCTGTGAAGAGCTTCCTTCTAATATCCAGCCTATACCTCCCCTGGCACAACTTGAGACTGTGTCTCCTCATTCTGTTGCTGGTTGCCTGGGATAAGAGAACAAACCCCCTCCTGGCTACCACCTGCTTTCAGGTAGCTGTAGAGAGCAATGAGATCATCCCTGTGCCTCCTCTTCTCCAGGCTAAACAACCCCAACTCCCTCAGCCTCCCCTCATAGGGCGGTGTTCCAGGCCCCTCACCAGATTCATAGCCCTTGTCTGGACAGGCTTCAGTACCTCAACATCTCTCTTGAATTGAGGGGCCCAAAACTAGACACGGTACTCAAGGTGATCCTATAGGATCAACATCCTATAGGAGCTTCACAATACAAAATATGATCAAATAAATCATATCCAACAAGCTTCCAGTTTTGAGGATTTAGAGTCATTATATGAAAAACATAAAGTTGATGTTTCAGCCTGCAAGCTTCACAAACTCGATCCATGTGGGTTTTTGGATATGACTTGCTGCACTAGGGGGAGCTCCTGCAGCTCTTTATCACAATGGACCTCTACAGACAATACAGGGAAGGGATCGAAATAAAACTTGAGGGGAAAAAAAGGTATATTCTTTACCCAATGGCAAGAAAGACTATGAATTTGCACAACTTAATCTGCTTATATATTCTGTGTTCAGTACAATTTCCCCAGTACAAAGGAGATGAAGAAGCAATTTCCATATTTCAGGATGTATGCTTCCACTAAAGAAGGCACACATGTATCTAGGTTTTAAACAACCTTACAGCTGTACAAATATAAAACTAGCATGTTTTTGAGACGAGATGTTGTTCTAATTGAATGTGTCACTGGAAAAATACATATGAGTAAGTAATCAAAGTCTGTACCATAATAAACACAAAGAATTGAAGTCCATACCATAACAAACATGGATAAGAGGACTTCATTAACACTGCTTCATCAGTCTCCATTCTTTTCTTTTAAACATGGCATTTTTCAGCCCTCAAAAAAATTTTTTGGTGTAATTTCTTAAGGATGTGAGAGCTCTTAGGAAAATTTCAAAATGCAGATGCCATTATGGAAAACAATATAAAACTTCACCTTGGATCATTAGCAGGCTTAGAAGTTGAATAATTCTACTTGAATAAATAGAATAATTAATCACAGATTTCTGTTCCTTCTGTGGATTGTTCCTATGCTTTCTTAGGCACGGCATCCACAGTTTGCAAAAGAGTTTAAGACATTTACTGATGGAAGCAAAAATAATTCAGTACAACACTCCAGAGGACAGTGGAGATTCATGCTCTCAACGGGTTTGCCCTCTATTCTTACCTACATTAATTCCTGTGTCCCTATGACTGATTTCTGCAACGCCCTCTTCTTTAAAACTATCTTGTGTCCATGCCTCCAGAGAAGAAGGGGCTGTTTCTTTACTCATTTCGTACTGGGCACCAGTAGAGGGTGTAAGAGGACAGGGGAGACAACTGTGGTTTTCAGTTCGTGCCTGGCTTTGAAATAATCAAAATGTTCCTTTAGCAAGTAGGACGGGTGATTGCAAGAAAACCCACACTGTTAAGCATCAGCTCAGGAGTGCCCAAGCAGCCCAGCACCAAAGATGCACAGTGTGAGGGAAATTCTGCACAATCTATGTGCACAAGTTTGCAGTCAAACAGCAATAAGCCTTTACTAAGTGAGTTTCAACTGAGATTTTTCAAGGCTCAGCTATAGGTTTTATCTTGTAGCAGGTCACAAATGGCACTCCTTACTGCCAGAACAAGCCCTAGATGTTGAGCTCCCAGTCCAAAGGGCAGGACTGCTTGTGTATCACTTAGAAAAGCTACTTAATATGTGCTATGTATTTTCCCCCAAATGCAATGTCAGAGAGGTTTGATCCATTTCAATTTAAAAATCAGTCAGAAGCACACTCTCAGCATGGCAAATTCAGCGAAAACAGTGAAAAAGTGGCCAAATTGCAAGAACAGGATCTTGTAGTGGGAGGTACCTTGCAACCCTGCTGCCAGCTCTGCTGGTAATATATGGAAACAGAACCACTGCCTATTCTGTCTGCACACTGGAATCCAACCTCCTCTGTATCTTTTCCAAAAATGTATTTGAAATTATTATTGATTTTGTCATTTTGGCTTCAGGGTTACATTCATCTCTCAAATCCAGCTATATCCAACTCCACTCCATGAGAATTTTTGAAAACTAGAGCTAGAGATCAGTGTACTGGTATTAGATTGACTAGATAAAAAGACCAAAGCTGTGTTATTTTCCCTTATGTAAGACAGTTTTAAAGTCACTTTGTTTCCATTCCCTAAAATACAACAGGGGACAGTAGCATACTCTATCTAAGTATTTTATGCTCAATTTAACTTCTGTATTGCATTAAACGATGTGCAATAATGTAACCCTAAATGCAAATGAGTTCATCTTTGGTAAAAAAAAAAACCAGCCAAGTCTTTGCTGCCTTCTCCAAATAGAATTTTAAAATAGATTTTAATGAACTATGAAAACCAAACACCCCCATATGGTGAGAAAATTTCAAGGCATGTATTAAAAAAAAATTTAAAAAAAAAAAATCTTATGCTACTCATAAAAAACTAACAGAAGTGACAGGAGAAAAAAAAAAAGCTATGAAGATGAAGCTCAAATAATTAGCAAATATGGAAAATCATCTATTGCAGTGCTTGTAAAAGACTCAGTACAGGCTATAAGATAATAATATGCATTTCACGTTTCCAGAGTGGAATATATTATATTTAATTTGAAGTTAATTATTTATAGTTATAAATGTCCCTGGAAAATTAAAACAACACACGCACTCCAAAGGAAATCCATCATCACAATCAGGACAAGTGAAGACATTATCTTCTTCTGTCTAAGAGTGTAATGTTTTCTTAACATATGAAAAATTCTGAGGAGCTTTCTCTGAAATTGAGAAAGTTTCTCACTTAGTCCTCTTCTGGACATTACAGAGCAGCCTACATACATCTCTGAGCTGTATTTGCTGTCAATCTCACAGGCATCATTTTAGCAATCTAAAGTAATCCAAAGATGTCCTGAAAATACCTCCCTTTCCCTGGATGAATGCCTTTCCCTGACACAGTAGCTATTTTGACAGTCAAATATCACCCTAAAATAAGCAAAAGATATAAAAACTATAAACACAGGGCTGATTTCTGGTACCCTGTTTCTTAGTATTTTGAATAGCTGACAACCATTCTGGAATTTTTTCCCTGCAGTCTCAGTATCTCCCGGATAACTCAAGACCAACTGCAGGGCACAAAGATCTACGTGTCGTTTAAGCACTTCAGCAGTTCACAATTGTGGAAATAAAGCTTCCATGCAGTAAACAAAATACTTGGTTATCTATTTCTGTTGCACTTACCTTTCACTTAACACCATTAAAAAGAACCATGGCCATATGGCAAAACCACAGAAATAGGATTCACGAACCATTTCTATGCTGTTCTGACAGTTTCTTCTGACACATTTGTCATGTAACCAAGCTCCTTCAGGATGAGAGAAAGTGACAAGCATCTGTCACATGTTTACTTTCTCAGCTTCTCTCCACAGAAATGTGTAAAATTTGGGAGAGAAAAGGATGGTTGGTCTATATACATGTTTTGGGAAGGAAGTCAATAGGGTTTGCAAAGGACCTTATTCCTGTAGAAATCATTGCTCATGTGACCACTACTTTGTGTGGGAAGAGTTTTGTGCCAGAAAAGCTCAGCTGTCAGTATCAGTATTAATCGTTAAATTTTGATCAATTTCTAAAATACTTTGTACTTGAAAGTGTACATCACCCTCAGCTGAGCATCACTGCTCATTACTGGGGGAGTACCATCTTCCAGGAAAGATGCATGTTTTTACTTTTACCTATATATTATCTCTATCTGGTTCAAAAGATACAACATTTTTTTGTTGTGATCTTACGCCTGGTGCTGTCACTGGGTGGTCAGGCAAAACTCCTGATCTCACTTACCTCAAAGGGCAGCACTGAAATGACAACACCTTAGAGAAGCAGAGACTCAACCTATAATTGTTTGTAAAATGTTAACAGAATTTGCACTTTGTACAGAAGAATGATGCTATCTAAGTATCTAAGAATTATTTCTCATTGCATTGAAAAACATTTATTTTCCTACAGGATAAGACTATGTATGTCAGGATGTGGTATAGCATTAGTGACTAAAATTCTAGAAAAAGGAACCGCATACTGTTACATTTATACATTTAATAAAGGCTGAATGCAACAATTAAGAAAGGTCAGTATCCTTGAGGAAGCAGGACAGACAGACAGGGAAAGGTGGAAGTAGTTATTTTTCACATTAAGGAAACACACTAAAAGATTCATTGTCTTCATCTGCTTCAAAACATGGCGTTTGTGTAACAAAAATGCCTTTAACCCTTTAAAGACATCACACAAAAGCACCCAGTTAAACTTCTGTGTCCAGAAAGACAAGCATCTGTTTATTTCTACAACTCTTCTACTCCTGACATAAAATTCTAGAAGTTATCAGTCTTTATAACAAAGCCTGATACTATTTCTTCCCAGTATTACAATGACTTTAAATCCAGCACAGAAATATTTATGAGTTTTTCATGTGGGTCCTCATCTGGTTAGACTGAAGGCTATTTTATAAAGGAGAACTGGGACATAAAGATGCTCTCTGAACACAAGGAGAAAGTCCACCCTGAGCACAGGGCCAGAACAATGCCTATGTATTACTTAACATTCAGTTAAGCCTTAAAACAGGATTTAAGTTTGAATTTTATTGTCCATTGGCTATGCACTGGTCTTGCGACAGTGATGCTTTCCCTCTTTTGCCTCAGCACCTTCCAGACAAAGATAGGAGCACCAGATTGTAACACAAACTTTGGCAGCAATACACTTTCTAATAATGTTGATTCTGAACCAGTTGCTTTCTCTAGTTACATGACACAATGTCTAAAGCATCCTTGAAATTTATATTCTGTGCACGCATGCATCAACCACATGCATTGCATTTGCTCTTGGTTCTTTCCAATTTAATGCTGGACTTTTCCATTTTCCATTCCCAAATCCCTCCCCTCTTTCCCTCCATCTAAAAAGAAAGGCAGAACCAGGTGTGATTTACCTTATTACAATTCTTAGAAACCTGGCAAAGACCGCTACTTGACATGCTGTCCTTATCTGGCATTCCTAAAAAAAGAGCATAGAAAGTAATTACATACTGTACAATTTTTAAGTAACAGTGGATATATTTATCAATAGAATAGGGAACTGGAAGCTTCAACACTTTGAGAGCATGCACATTAATTTGTAAGTTTTCTAAGAGTAAAGCAGATTTATTCAGACAAAAGATTTATATTGTAAAAACACACACAAAAAACCCCCAAACCAAAACAGTTAACTTGTAAATACTATAAACAGCTTGCTAACATAGTACTTTCTCACAACTTCATATTTAAAGTATGTTTATAGGAATTATTTGTATTTTTTTCATTTAACATTGTCTGTTTTATAGAAACTGAAGTAAAATGTAGCATTGAGTTCACACAAACTAGCACCGCTATGCTATGCTGTGCTGTGCTGTGCTACGTTACTGTTTGACAAATAGGACATATTGAAGACACAACATACGGGACAAAATTCCAGATGCAATTTCCAGTCATTAGATATTCTCCTGGTACCATCTAAATAATCCTCTTGCAACTAAATAAAAATGCCTTGATTTACTGAAGTGATGAGTTCCAAAGTCTGCCCTTGGATTTATGTCTCCAGCACTACCCACAGCCCGACAGCTACCCACTAGGTAGACACATCACACTTAAACTACGTAACTGAGGTCAGGGAGCAGCATGTTTACTGCAGGCTATCTGCCTAAGCATTAACCTAGGCTCCCAAGGAAGTTGTATAGCCCATCCTAACTGAAAAAAAAAATAAGCTAGGTTGTTATATCACTGTATGCACTTTTGGAACTATGTGCAGTTCTGGAACCCTCAGCACAGGAAGGACATGGAAGTGTTGGAGCAGGTCCAAAGGAGGGCCACGAAGACGATTAGAGGGCTTCCAGGAGACCTTATAGTAGCCTTCCAGTATCTGAAAGGGGCCTACAGGAAGGCTGGGGAGGGATTATTTACAAGGTCTTGCAATGACAGGACTAGGGGCAGTGGGTTTTAACTGGAAGAGGGAAGATTTAGACTGGATGTTAGGAGGAATTTCTTTCCAGTGCGGGTGGTGAGGCACTGGAAAGCTTGCCCAGGGAGGTTGTGGATGCTCCCTCCCTGGAGGTGTTGAAGGTCAGGTTGGAGGAGGCCTTGAGTGAGTTGTACTAGTGGGAGATGTCCCTGCCTATGGCAGGGGGTTGGAACTAGATGATCCTTGAGGTCCCTTCCAACCATATCATTCTATGATTCCATTTTCCTAGCAGGACTCATGGTCACAGTCCAGGAACTCCTGTAGCCTGTATAACCGTTAAATATTGTATGACATCATACAGCATGCTTTAGCCAATAGGCCTGGTTCACAATGCAGACTTGTGCACGGCTCTATGTACACTTGTGTACAGTTGGTAATGCAGGCAGGCAAGTTCCAAAGTATTTCCTGCTATCTGTAGTACTAATACAGTTGTAAACCTGGAATACTGAAAGATTGTGTTGCTATTCAGCGAGACCTGGACAAGCTGGAGACAAGGGCAGAGAGGAACCTACGGAGTCTGACAACAGCAAGTGTGGGGTCCTGCATCTAGGAAGGAATAACTCCATCATCAGGACAGGTTAGGAGTTGACCTCCTGGAAAACAGTTCTGTGAAGAGGGACCTGGGACTCCTGGTGGACAAGTTCCCCATGAGCCAGCAACGTGCCTTGTGGCCAAGAAGGCCATGGCATCTTGGAGTGCATTAAGAAGAGTGTAACCAACAGGTCTGCAGAGATTCTCGTCCTCAGTTCTGGAACACTGTGTTCACTTCTGGGCTCTCCAGTTCAAGACAGACAGGAAACTACTAGAAACAGTCTAGAGGAGGACTGTGAAAATGAATAGGGGACTGGTGCATCTCTCTTATGGGGAAAAGATGAGGATCTTATCAGTGCTTATAAATAAGGGCAAGTGTCAAGGGGATGTGGACAGACTCTTTTCAGTAGTGCCCAGCAAAAGAGCAAGGAATAAAATGGAATGCAGAAGCCCCATCTGAACACAGGGGAAAGCTTCTTCACTTTGGGAGTGACAGAGCACTGAAACAGGCTGCCCAGAGAGGTTGTGGTCCCCTTCTCTGAAGAAATTCAAAACACACCTGGATGCAATCCTGTGCAATCTGCATTAAGTGCACCTGCTTAAGCAAAGGGGTTGGACTAGATGGATCTCCAGAGGTCCCCTCCCCTCCAAACCATATCATTCTGTGACTCTGTATAACACTGAATATAATTTAACATTTAAATCCCAAAAGCCCAAATCAGAGGACTTTCATCATTTCTCTTCTCTTTTTTCTAATATCTGATATCTATTTTCTTACTTACTGTCATTGTTGGAGCCAGTTTCCATAACACCATAAGGAGGAGTGAGTAGTCCAGACATATACTGTCGATACTTCTGAAAGACAGTGATGGCACATCCAGTCAGGTACAAGTGGGTAAGGACGTTCCACAGATGATGTGGCTGCTGCCTTGTGCTTCACATGCATACAAGTAATCTGCAGCAGTCAGACATGTCTCTTAACAATACCAGGTCTGCTTTCTTGACAAGCACAGTGCCTTCATTTTATCAAAAGCTGTGCTAAAACAGTTCCTTCATATTCTTCAAAGCATGACTTTGAGGATTCTAATAAAACAAAATGGTACCTGTGTGGTTTCCCATATAGACTGTTTATATTTTGTTTGCAATTACGCTACTTAGCTGAACTGAAGCTAGAAAGATACCTTATTGTAAGGATGGAGACAAGGATGTTAACTAAGGATTCATGAGATCCGTGTACCACTACAATTTTGGTGTCAGATTTGAAATATACAAGATTTAGTATGAAAACTTTAAAGACTTAATTCAAACACCCTAAGCTTGGTTTTCAAAATGACAAGGTTATGAAACACAAAAAGCCTGCACCTCATATTATGTATAAACAGACAAACTGCATTATCAGACTAGACTTGGTAACTGAAAAAATAATGTCCCTTGTACTACTGTAAACTACATAATCGTAACTGATGTCAGTAACTGTTATTTTTCTTCAGTGAATGCTGGTGACATGATAAGTCAGGTTCAAAGTTCTGTCCAGGGCTGAAGAAATTCACAGAAACTAAAAAAAAAAAAAAAAAAAAAAAATNAAAGTAACACCATACTACATTACTGTCATACTTAGGGATAAACAGTTATAACTCCCTTTTGGAACTGTCAGAAAACAAGTTTCTGCAACAGAGGTGCCGATGATCAGTGTAAATAAAATGTGTCATGCAGTCCTTAGGGTGTGCAGTGAGAGGAACACCAACATCCAACCAGCTGAAATTCATGCAGATTTCAACTAAGCCCACATACTAATTGAAACAGAAAATTTCCATCAAAGTATAATTTTTATTTAAAAGCTTTATCCTATGCTCTGTGTAGTTGTCTGGGTGTATTCACTTTCAAAATGTTGTCTGCTGGATTTTAATAAATGTTTGAATTATCCCTTTAACATTTCTTTTTTTCTTGGGGATGGATAGGAAAGTATCGCCAAATCTAGCACTACAGACTGAATGCTTTGTTATCATCTAAATGATAACAAAAGATACAAAGATTACATTAATCTTAATAATCCAATCCTATTTTTAGACAAGATATTACATCCTGAGGCTTAGCAACATATTATTTAAATCTCACCAATAATCCAGCTGAAAACTTGCAGGAGCAAGACTGTTATATCCCCAGTCAGTGGCACAGAATACATTTTATTTCATTTAGGGATATTTGGGATTTTCCCAAACTGTTCACTTTCCCATACTCTTCATCCACTCCTATGCCTGCAACTCAGTAAGAGTAAGAACATGAAAAATAAGTATTTTCTCTGTCCCACTAGCAAATCATACACAGAAAAAAAAAAAACACATGGGAAAAAAATCTTTTTGCTTGGTCAGATGGAAAAAAGTCATGTCACAATGGGTTGAAATATTACTTAACTCAAATAGTAGATAAACGTTTTGTTTGGGATATGATAAAAATCACACTTCATAGGGTTGTTTTTTTTTCTTTCATTCTTCCTCGCTGTTCAGATGATACTGATTTCTTTGTTCAGTTTTTTGCAAAACAGCATATTCCCAGAAATACATTGTTATTCCAGATTTAATCCACCTCAATAACGAGCTTGAATTGTAGGAAGACAGTAATTTTCTCTTTTACTTCCTGTACCACATCCACAGTCATCATACACTGCATGGTAGTTTCCCTTCTGATTACTTTGCAAGTACTTTTCCTGGCTATTCTTCTCATGAAATGAAACCTACAACACACCACATAATTTCCAAAATATTGGGAGGGCTCAACTTACCAAAAATACCTGCAGGTAGAATAAGTCAGAATTGTATATTACACTTTAAAGGAGGAACCTAACCCCATTTAGCCCCAACTCAGTACGCCAAAGTCCCTCAGGAAAAAAAAAAAGCACATGGACTTCAGCTCTGACATCTTCCACATTAAGGTCTCACTCTGCATGGGATGAGTCTACTTATGAGTCTGATACAGCAAGCCCAGCTGGCAGTGAAGAAACTTGGGCAGTCTTACTAGAAGAGGCACTAATTCAAGACACGCCCTCAGAAAGCTCAGATCCTCCAAGAGATCTCTGCAGAAATTAAACTCTCTTCCATATCTGCATGTCTGAACAGAAGGTTGCTATGACTGTCCATACACAGTGTCCTACCTTGGTGGGGTGCAAGGTGACACAGGAGGTATAATTTACACCTAAAATTGTGTCACCTCGTCAGACAAATTAAGTGTTATGGGACACTTGTCAAGAAGTCAGGGAAACACTGTTTACTGGGAAACCTAAGTATGCAAAGAGAGATGTAAGTAACTGCATAAAGATTCACAGTATCAGACAGAGTAATGAAGTTCCAGGCATGAGATCTCTGAAAGCTGAGATAATGAGGAATGCAAAATACTGACTGAGTCCTATTATGTTACTGTAATGTCTGTAAATGAGAAGAAAACGCAGTAAAGTAAATTACACTGGTAGGTGGCATTTAAAATCATCCCAAAGATTAATAGATTAAGTATTCACAAAAGGCTTTTGAAAAATTATTCCACTTGTGGCATGAACTCTGAAAATGTTTTCCTTATGAAAGACAGAAATAGTTATCAAATCATAAGCTTGTTTATTACCAGAAATCTTCAAATTCTGTAAATCCAACATGTCAGTAAGTTATAAAACTACACTCAGTGACCTATTCACTCTGTCTTCAGATTTCTAACAATTTATAAACTCTTATCATTTAACAGCTTAAAGATCAGACACTTCCTGCATCTAATCTGACAGCACAAGCAATAAAGACAGTACTTTTTCTTCCAGTTACTGTGCTGCCTCATAACCATTCAGTGATAAAAATTAACATGACCTTTTCAGCCACTGCTGTAGTCCAAAGCACAGAAGAATGCTGACAGGGAACAGCAGGGATGAGAGAGAAAAGGAGGGAAGAGAATCACACACTTGCCTTATTGGGGAGGTGTTGTAGGTCTTACAGCCACTCATTCTCAGATTTTTCAGAGTGTTCATTTCCATGCTCTTATTTATTCCATGCTCTGACTTAGCTGCACAGTTTTCCAAAACTTTGTGCAACTGTTTTATTGCATGCTTTTTTTTTTCATCTGCTACCTGACTTTTGCATTTCCTCTCTTCTAGCTCTGCATACTCCTGCAATGGTTTCTCTTGGGAATATATGCTGTAGCTTGACAGTGTGGGCCAGATTCTCTAATGTCTTTTAACAGCAAATAATTGATCACTGATGCTCTCAGTACAACTCTGTTCTTCCTCTAAGTTGGCTGCTCCAGTCATATCATTTTGGCAATGAACCACCTCCCTTGTGAGCATCACTCACAAGGGTGCATCGCTCCCATGGTGCATTGTTTCTTCTCTTTTCTCCAGAACAATAAGGAGAGATGTGAAAGAGACTCCCCAGAGATCTCTGGGGCCTCTTTTCATCCACCAGCCAAGCAGAGACAGCTATCTCAAAATCTAGATCTTTGCCTCTAGATTTGATGTTCCAAAGATTGCTCTTCACTGGACAGGTGAAATTCATTAACAGTAAAAGGAGGACTAGAGAAAATCTCCACCCCCTACTGAACCCAGTGACTAAGGATGAGGAGAAGGCTGACGTGCTCAGTGCCTACTTTGCCTCGGTCTTAAGCACTGGATACTGTAGTGACCTGGGCACCCACTCTTGTGAAGCAGGAGTGAGAGAAGGGAATTGGAATGAGGACATCACAATAAATGATGAAGTGGACACTAACCTGCTGCACCACTTAGATGTACACAAGTCTGTGGGGCCAGATGGGCTGCACCCAAGGGTGCTGAAGGAGTTGGCAGATGTGCTTGCCAAGACACTTTCCATTATTTACCAGAAGTTCTGGCTAACTGGGGAGGTGCCAAGGGACTGGAGGGTAGCAAATGTAACACTCAGAGCAGAAAGAAAGATCCAGGAAACTATAGACCTATCAGTCTGACCTTGGTACCAGGAAAGGTCATGGAGCAGGTCATCTAAAATGCCATCATATATCACACAGACAACAACCAAGGGCAAGTCAGTATGGGTTTACGAGAGGAAGGTCCTGCCTGACCAACCTGATCTCCTTCTATGACAGGAAAACCCAGCTACTGGATGAGGGAAAGGCTGACGATGTGTTCGTAGGGAGGTGGTTGAATCACCCACCCTGAATGCGTTCAAGGGTCATTTGGATGTGGTGCTTCGGGATATGGTTTAAGGTGAATCTTGTAGAGTAAGGTTATAGGTTGGACTTCGTGATCCTAAGGTTCTTTTCCAACCTGGATGTTTCTGTGATTCTGTGAAATCTCAGGTCATCTGCCTGCTACCCATTAGTGTTTTCCAGTAAGAAGAACCTAATATCCCCACAGAATTTAATTTAAAAAAAAAAAGCTGGCACATTTATAGCTACTTTTTCCCAAATCTATATTCACTGTCATTCAGTATAGGTAAAAGAACAGAATGAAGGTATTTCTACAGGAAAGACTTCAAATTAGGAAAAAAAATAATGCTGCAACAGTGAAAAGTATCTTTATGTATTGGGGGAAAACAGGAAATAAACCATATGAAGATTTTACCAACAGTTAGTGAGCAGAGATTGTTTTGCATTCATCAGTCTGTCAAGTCATTAAAATGATATAGACAAAGCCTGAAATACCAGAAGTGAAGTACCACTCAGTCATATTTGGATAAAATAAATACAGGAAATGCCTCAACGGAAATTGCTGAATCCTGATCCCAGAATTAGTACAGTTTATGTAACAGCAGATGAATCTGCATCTTCTCCATTTATTTACTTATTTACCATCTTCTGAATGTTTCTATTCAGCTACGCCTTACATTTATCTGATCTCTTTGTTTTGAAAGCATATATTTTTCTGTCACATTCCCACTCAAATCCGTTTACCATGCTTGAAAAGCTCTGTGTGCAGAATTTGCTTGATCACAGAATCCTCTTGAGTTTTAGTCAAAAAGAAAAATGCACCCAGTTCCCTGAAATCACGCCAAATAGCAGACTTGGCTACCAGATAGAAACCTGAAGACTGCAGTGCAAAAAAATCAAATCCAAGGAAATTAGAGCATGAGCAATGATTAAACAAATTGCACAGCCTATTCTGCTCCATCTAATTTAAATATAGAAATGACATCATGCAGCCTTCTGATTCTGTCTCCTAGAGGAATCCACTCAGGAAATGCAGTTGGGTGGAGACAGACTTGTTTGGGAGGGGTGGGAAAGACTGCAAATACTTAACAGCAGACAAAGAAGCTACGTAAAGAAGAACGAACAGTGCATTTGATTTATGTGTTTTCTTTTACCACACTTGTGTAACCATAGAATAGATAATGTATTTATAGGAGAAAATATAACAATCTACTACCTTTAACAGGAAGTTCAAGTTTTCAAAAGTGGCTGAAAAAGAGTATTATACAACTCCATATTTACTTTTTCACGGCGATATCTGTGTTGAATCTCTTCACTTTATAATCAGATGAGAATGACTTTCAGTGGCAGTACTTCAAATTCAATACAAGACCAGAGCACTACAATCTCCTTTTCTCCCCTTCTACTATCACTTGTGGGAGAGAGAGGCAAGTAAATCACACCTTAGTCGGAACTGTCCGAGTGATACAAGCGGCAAAATAGAACTTCACCCCTCTTCAAACTGTTCTGCAGTGCTAACAATTGTAAATCTGCACCATTATTAGCAAAGCTAGCAAAAATGTCTTGAAAACAGAGCACAACCCTTTAAACTTAATTTTTCTTACCTCTATAGCCAACCTTTAACCCTACATTGACATCACTTAAATCAAGCTAATAAGTCTGGCACCATCTCATGGGACATATACAAGTGAAAGCTGTTTCAAAAAAAAAAATATCCTGAAGTTCTGGGCACAAAATACTTCCTTTTACCCTCAGGCAGTCATGCTTCTTATTTTAGATACACTATTTTAATGAGGGGAGAAGCAAAGATATGCCTTTTCAGGTGAGCTCATTGTGGATGTGTAATGCAAGATGACAGTGTACAAGGGAGATCAGAGTTGTAACATGAACCTTGAAAATATAGGATAAAGCTGGCTTTGTTCAATTCCTTGTTTGGGTAGCTACAGGCTGCCTCCCACCCTACTTCTACCACATGATGGGCCTCCCTGAATTGACCTTTAGCATTTTTCTGGAGCAAAATTTCAGCAGAGACAAAAAGACACATCAGGAAGACATTTATGTTTGTAAATTGCTTTGACAAGAATAGTAAATTCTATAATTGCAGCACCACATGTCTTGTTTCTGATCACATATCTTAACCAATAGAGCAAGGAGAAAACAAGGTTTGTGTGTACTAGAGATCTCAAAAGTCAGTAAGGGCTTCTAAACTAAGTTACTGTTCCACCCTGAGATTGTCACCTTGCAAATGCATAAAGCCTGACACACATGACCAAGCTATTTTTGCATGAATGCTTTGAGAAAGGCTTCATCTGAAGGAATGCGTATGCAACTAGCTACTTACTACTGCAACAGAAAAATGCTGCAAACTTCCCTGGATAGGCTGTACTTTGAGTTGAAGGTCATGGTCGTGTAGTGAAATTCTGTAACATTTCCACGAGGTCTGTGCAGTGTTTAAGTCCTAAAATTTGGGTTTAAATGCAATTTAAACAACATATTGGATTTATGCTGACACTGTGTGCAGCAGTGGCTTTATCCATTGGTCATGGACAGCTTCTTTTCTTCCCTTCCCTTATATTTTTCTACAAAGATATTTGAAATAAATAAAAAAGCAAAGTGGTGAACTGATCTATAGTCTTGCTTTCCGTATTTACAACCTCTAAGCATGGAAATATGTTGGCCCAGAAAATCAGTTCCATCTGGAAGGAAATTCTGGGTTAAACACAAATTCCTCCACAAGCAACATAAATGTCTTAATGAGTTCAGTGGGATCAGTTTAACACCATGCATTTGCACGGAAACAAGCACGTATCAACTTCTCACACTCGTCTAATATTAAAGGATTCATTTTTATGGACAACAGTTAAAAATGATTGTTTTCACTCAATACCCTCAATAATGATTTATTTTTTTTTAAGTCTAAATAAGGAAACATACAAGGGAATTTCCCTTATAACATTAGTTTTTCTTCAATTATTTTTAAATGTTATTTTGAGTACAGTGTGAGTTGCTTTAAAAGCAGCTTGTGCAGCTCAGTCTGTAACACTACTGTGAAATCAGAACATCAAGGACAACACAAAATAAGAGGGCAAAACCTAAAGGTAAACTAAATAACAACAGTTTAGGAAGTATGACTGAACATAGCCTGCTCCTAGTGTATGAACAAGAGTGTAAGATGACACAGAAAATCATTCACTATCAGACTGGTATCACTTAACGGGACCCCCAAACATCTGGGTCTCCAACTCAGCTAGCATTCAGCGCAATGGCACCACTCGAATTACCTTGCCAGCATGAATCTCTCACGGGTGCAGCTGCTCAAACACAGAGCTGTTTCCATGCACTCTGCTGTAAACGCTGTTCCCACCAGAGCTCACAACACTACTTCAGCTACTTTGTAACAAAATGTTTAGTTACACAGCCTTATACCCACAGGCACAGCCCAACAGCTCATAGCCCTCATGAGGGCTCCCTCTAAAGGCCAGTGAAACAGAGTTGTTTCTTACAGACTTTTACATAGCGTTTCACCTAAAGATATTAGTACATAGTGGATGGCAATGACTGATTTTTATAATACTGAATTGCAAACACCACCAATAATGGTGACTCAGTTGTGACACAGCACAGGGATTCAGGAACCCGCATCAATACTCTGCAATGCAACAGCCTTATTCTGATGGGTCAATTTTTGAAGTTTTCCTCTGACTAGAGTCAGCACAAGTGACTTCCTCAAATCAAAGACATTTTATTTAGCTGCCAGTTTCTCACCAAGACTAAAAAAGCCCACATGCCAAATGCTGTTCTATGATTCAAACACGGTGTTTGTTTCTCATACAATACTTTCTTTAGGGAGAAAAAAAAAAATAAAGCAACATTATTCATCTCACCTCAGCTCCAGAAACATTTTCAAGCCTCACCACAAGAGGGGACAGTGAGGAATGGAGTCACGCAGCAGTGAGAAAGAAAGTTAAATGTTAGAAAAGAGAGACACATTAACAAGAAATAAGAAGGGAGTAAGTGAAAGTGTTTGAGTGCAATGGGATGAGTGGCAGGAGAAGAGCGCAATATATAGCTTAAGCAGACTTCTTCAGTCCACTGAAGAGAGAAAACATTGCAAGGAGTGGTCAGACTTCAGGGAAAAAGACACACTTTGAGAAAGGAGAGGGGAAAAAAAGACAGTGTGAACTGACTGACTGATATGCCTAACAAATTAAGTCCTTCCTCTCTCTTGTTGCTGCTGAAGAAGCAGTTATACCTGTTGGTGTCTTATATCAGCAATGCCACAGCAGGTAGAAACTAAGTTCCTTAAATTTGGTTGTTGTTGAAATAGTTTAGGCTTAAGGATTCTGCAGATGGAGATGAACAGCACATAATACAAGCCTATGTCAATTTTCCAATCACAGGCTCAATCTTTATTTTCCACAGTGAAGTACTGTTTACATTTGTTATTTTTTATCTTGTGGTATCAGGATGTAAATTATAAGCAAATTTAGAACAGCATAGAAAATGTAAGTTTTAAAGTATTAAGACAACTCAAATCCAAACTATTCTGCAATTCTGAGGACTAACTTGTTCAGAGAAGCTACAGAACATAGTACCAGACCGGTTTACATGTACAAAAATAATTTAAAAATCCATTTGGTCACAATTTCAAAATTACTCAATTGTTTTGTTTGTTTGCTTCTTTTTCTCCAGTACTGGTGAGCATCAAGCATGTAGCCTACTCCGACTAGGCTGACATTCCAGTGTAGGTAGGAATTTTATATAAACAAGTCTTTGTTTTCTATGTATTTCATCTTTTGAATGGAGTTTCTTCCATGCTACACCTTGACTGGGATCCCACTTTGAAAAGTTCTGTGCACAAAACAAAAAGTCAGATCCCACCTCTCCCTCCTCCCATCCATAAAGTCTCACAGTGCACTCAGAGACAGGATGCAAGCAGGCAAGCAGCACAGCACAAAACGTGCAGAATGACCAAAACTAACTAAATACAACAAAGGTTGTTTCACCCTTGATGTTTGTTCAACATAAAGATAGCAAGATTATGTCAGAGCATGAGGTAACTGAGTACAAGAACTTCACACCTTTGGCATCCATGGTAGGACAGATCTCCAAAGGTTGAAATGAAAATGCCTCAGGAAGCTGTCTCCCATCTGAAAGAATGATGTTTGTTACATTCTTACTAAAGCTATTGACCAAAAAGGGAAGGAACTAACAAAAAAGAGAGTCAACACTATCCTAATTGAAGGTTTAGCTACACAGAACTAGATTCAAAGAGACACAGTTACTACTATTAAATTTATGTGGAAGGACCACACAAATGATCAGGCTCGAAGACTGTAAACAATCAATTGCCAAGAGCAAGAGAACCGGGGTTGCTGAAGACTCACTAATGGACCATTAAACTTGGACATAGGTGATGTATGCAACAACAGAGTGTAGTGAGGCAATTTGGCAAGGAAGTTCCACATCTGAGGAGCAATGGGAAAAGCTGATTCCTGCACTACAACTCCTCCAGAAACAATTTACCAAGGCTGAACATCTGAAACCTGTTAGCACAAATGCCCACGTACTAGCCTCTCAGGGTAGAGACAACTTCTGCCAAACTGGCTGAAAGATACTCAGTGAAACACCTGCAGCACTTAGCTTCCCAATTCAAAAGAACTAGCTTGTAGAAGTATCTTTTAAATCATACACTTGGTTCAAAAAGATATCTATTTGATAGCATGTTCACTAGGAACTGAATCCATTTTCTGAAATTTAATGTTTGCATTCCACTTGGGCAAACAGCCATTTCTTCTTGGTACCCCCTCACACATGGCCAAAAATAATTTCATTAGCATATTTAAAATCTCAACCTACATCATGAGATGAATAAGTTTAGTCAGGACACACAGTGGATAATTAATTTTAAAAAACCAAAACATCTTTCCAGTCCATTGTTTTCAATTTTTCACTTCTTAGCTATCTCTGTATTTCCTGTTCCCTCTTCATGTAATCATGTTCTATTTGCTTGTCATCCTTTAAGGATGACAGGAAGGTACTAAAACAAAATAAATTTTAAAATATCAGTATGTGCTGAGGAGCACTTCATGAACTCTGGCTGTTCTTGTTCCAAACTCAGTGGGAATGACTACATTACAAGGGATAATATTTACACAAAGAAAACAGAAGTACCACATAAATTTGCTGGGTTTACATGGAGGGCAAATTAAATTTGTTTTCAGTAGAGGAAGAAAAATAACAGTCCACAATATTGCTTTGCTATGATTTTAAACAATTTCCTAGATTATCAAATGAAGATGAGCAGACTGTTTAAGTGACTACATGAGTACATTTCGAAAATTCAGAGAGACTCAACAGAGATTACAAAATGCCTTTCTGGGAGGATGCAGTAAATAACCCAGGCTCTGGCTTTGCAGTTGGAGCTGAAAGAACATCTTGTCCACTCATTTTCTGTCCATTTTTCTTACACTAAAGAGTCCTTGATAATTTTCCCAGTTGCCTTATTAAAAGCATACCCAAGCAAACTTTAGTTTGTGTTGTAATCATGGCCACAATGTGCCAGACCTCCTATACTGAACCATGGGTACAAAGACTGTTTTGCTGGTCTGTTTTCCTAATGAAATGTCACCACTCTGCCTGGCAGGAAATTCACAGAATCGTCAGGGTTGGAAGAGACCTCAAAGATCATCCAGTCCCAATGTCCCTGTCATAGACAGAGACACCTCACACTGGATGCCCCCTTTTCTCCTTTCTTCCCAGTAAGTGGGGATTTGATTCCAGTGGGAAAAAAATAATTATATTTGATAATAGGACTTAATAAAGTCATAGAAGCTAAATAAAAACTAGTGATAGGACAAAGGTCCCAAATGTAGCACTACCACTACGGGAAAGAGAGGGCAGCAGTCTTTGTTCCACACTTCACTGGGTCAACAGCCAGATAACCAGGTTGTACACAGAGACCAGCTCACAGGTATAAAACGCCAAATGCCACATACATTGCCCACTACTATCATGCAGGTTATGGTAAGCATTGGTGGCAAGAATGAGCAAAACAGGAGAGTAAAACAACCTTTTTCAGTCCTTCTACTCATTGAAAAATTTTTCAGTCATGTTCATTTGATGTGTTTATATTTATATGCCAAACTGACTTTGCAACTTCAATTCTTATTATTAACCATTCTTCTAAGTGTCTTCATTATGCCTACACACTGATGTCCTGAAGCTGGAATTTTTTCAATTTTTGTGGACACCAGTACTGAAGGTGCTAAGCATTTGACTCAGGCAGCTTTTGGAATGCAGGCAATGCACTGCTGTTGCCTACTGTTGCTGTAGTAAAAAAGGGACCAGGGCCATTCTTATGCACTCCTGATAGAAGCGACATAGGTTGTATTGCAGAGTAATCTGCATGCCTCACTCTTTTTCTGGTAAGAATGAATGATTAATTCTTGAAGCAAGTGTATTGCTATACTGTGATGAGACAAGAGAAGGTCACTGGTAATACTAGAGAAAGAAGGGCTACCTAATTTGCAATGACCTACACTTCAAACTATTTTTGTCAAGCTCTTTGTTGTGAAGCAAGACAGACAAAGCTCATTATTGTCACTTTGATACTTTGCATCCACTCATCAATCAAAGAAAATCTTTATATAGAGTATACAGTAAAATAAGCTACAGCATGAGTCACACTGCAAGAGCCCAAGCTTCTTGAGTGTTATGAGGCACCAGAGAAATCAAATGACTTGCATACAAGAACAAGGCATTATCCACCAAGCCACAAGCGTAACTATAGAACAGCCTTTAAGAAAGGTTTCATTAACAGAGAAAAAGCTCCCTTCACATCTAAATCCACTTCACATAATTCTCCTGTTAACTTACAACTTTAAACCCATATTAGAGACAAGCTTTCAAACCATATTGCAACCAAAATCAAATGAAAAAAAAAATTTCTGCATAGTGTTTTTTCATATAGTGCCTACTGTTTATCTGATCTGTCTTCCTTTGATAGCACCGAGAAGAATCCAATGTTCTAGAATAAAGAAGGTGTACACAAATGCCTAACATTTACATTTTCAATTTACAAGTATTTCTCTACATACCTATGAGTCGTTTGTTTAAGAAGGATCACAGAATGCAATTGTAGCATTATACTGCTCTTCAGCTTTATAAACTTCAATTTTCAGTGGAAATCTTGATATATCTAAGATGACAGCCATTGTAATCTCCATTTTATACATAAGCCTAGCATGTGAGTAACTCCTATGGAGTCAAAATCCATTACATACACCTGTGTTGGAGTGGATCCTCAGCTGACACAAATTAACAGTTTCACTGGCCTCACCAAAACTGATTTGCACTCATTGATCTGTTCCACCAGCAATAGTAACCATCTGTCTTCTAACAGTAAGGTAAACTGCCCACTAACTGGTGCTGAAGACTAGATCTTGGGAGATCTCTGCCATATTCCCAACTGTGCCACTCACTCACCAGAACTGATACTGTTCCCTTCTGCAGTGGGAAGAGCCCCGCATACTGCATCCTGGCTCTCTTCTGTTCCCAGGCTCTGTATTGCCTCGCCAACAGGCAATATGGGTGACAGCAGGACTTAAAAGGTCCCCACGAAAGCCTTGATGCTACAGAAGAATCATACAATGACTTCAAAACTGTTTTCACACCCAAACTTAAGCAAACCTTGATACTGTGAAATCACAGCAGGTTCCAAAAGAAGTAAACAAAAGCTCTATGAAAAACAGGTAGAATGTACTCTTGCCACTGTCTTGTAAAACACCTGCTGGTGTTCCCTTGTGGCCAAATCACAAAGTTTTCATATCACCAGTATCACCTAAGTTCAGTAAACATGACAGACATTACAAATATGACACGATCGGAAAGTACAGAATAAACAGGCCCACAGATACACTGCTGAATGCACTGCCCAGCAAATGTCTGCAGTGGTGGCTCCACAGAGCTAATCATTCCTTCAAACAGAAACAAGTGGGAAAATTCAAACAAAAAAAAAAATGCTAGTGGATACTTCATAGGGAATAATTTGTAAACAATAGCATGGATCAAATTTCAAAAGGAAAACTGCTAGAAGCATCAAAAACCAAAAAGCCTTTTTACTAAAGAAGTGTGCACAAGAAGAGCAGATGTAAAATCAGCTAAGATGGCAAGTAGATCAATACCACCAGAACCAATGTGTTGCTCCAATTTCATGACAGGGTGACTTTTTTCTATGAGACATAAAACTCAAATAATGCTCATATATTAGGTTAATTAGAGCGACAGAGACGTAATATGGGAGAGGTTTCCAGACTGTATACCAGTAGCAGAAGTAGATGGTAGCTACCGGTATCAAGCTACCAGAAGGTGAAAGGTATAAGACTTTGGACTCAGTTGACACTTTCTTTGTTGGAACAGCTGTCCCAACAGAGAAGTTGATTTTTTTTTCTCTCTAACTTACACAGAGCTGCATTTTGTTTAGATCTCTTACCATCACCCTAAACAACACAGCAACATGCATGGAGACAAACAATTCCTGAAGTGGCTCTGTCTCATAGAAAATTTATCAAAGAACTTACTGGTTTATTTCAGAAGTTTCTGAAAGATAAATGATGTACCCCCCTAGACCTTCAATTCTCAGGGACACATGTTAGGCATGGCTTACTAATAAGAATTAATACAATGTTTACAGGTAATTTTATGGTTCTTCTCTCACGTGTTGCAGCAGAATGGTCAAACCTCTGCAGCTACAGCATGCAGAAGCCATTTTTGTGGCAGTTTCTTGTCACGCAGTCCAGGCCATACTCTCTTGCTCCATGGACAGGTGGCAGATTTCAGTTTGCAGACACTGAAACAGTGTGATGGGCAGCAGGAGGCACTTGGCTATTTTGTATGATGGTGGCCAAATAGCTGCTCCCTGCTATCTGACAGGAAAAAGCCACGGCCCAAGTACAAAGAACCTGCAGGCCAGGCCTGACCACTTGGGCTCCAGGAGTATTCATGAGAGATTCCTGAACTCTATAAACAGTGTATCACCATACCTGTCAACATAGCCCAGTGGAATGCTACTGAATTAAGCACTTAATATTTGTAAAATGCTTCAAGACATGTAGATTAAAGATCTCATAAAACTGCTAACCAAAATAATATTATTCTGACATTGTATTCCTTCAGGAATAGACAAACACTACAGTAAGTAATGGGACTGGTATCTCTTTAAATACAGATCATTAGAGCTCTCCCGAGATTCCCATCTGCATCAGTAAATGTATGTACAAAGAACTACTCTTTGATTATCTTACAATCCAAAACCCCATGCATATATCTGCAATGATTATATATTCAGTATGTTTCCTTTAATGTCAGTACATCAACTGTGTTTCAGTTGAGATTTAGCATTCATCATCACACTCAGGCGAGTTTTGTCTTGCCTTCTCATCTCCCACACTCAATCTGTTTCTTTAAACTTGGCACTTCCAGCAGCCTCTCCCAGCTAGCTTTTAAAAGTAGATTCTCGTCTCTGCTCAATAAGCAAGAGAACACCATATAATTTCCTGGTTTATTGACAACGTCTGGCACTGCAGAAAGAACGATTGCAAACCTTACCAGGCAGCAGAAAAAAATAGCTGAAAATCCTCCTGTAGAGAAGGTAGCTCTGCAGCACTGGCTATAAAACCTATTACATATTATAGGAAAGGTTAGAAGATTTCCTGGCAGAATATAGTACAGTATGTGGGATTTGACTGTTGTATAGAAACAGACAACTGAGAGAGAGAGGGCTTTCCATCAAACACTAAATGGTGAACCTCAATCTGCTTTTCCCTGCACTAAAAAAAAAAATGCCAAGAGAAATCTGGCAGAAGTCTACACTTCCTAATGTTAATATTTTGAGTGATAGCCTACACAAAGTATCTGCAATAAAATAACCTTCCCTATTTAACTCACAAACAAGCTGAGGGTATAAAAATTCCCAAAACACCAGAATGACTTAAGCAACCACACTCCATCTATAGCAGTGAATTAGATATTTCAGAAACTACGCATTCAGCGATCCCAGTAACAGAATTTAAGAATATTTAAACATTCAGAGACACAATTATTTAAGCGCTGGGCTTCTTAACAACCCCTCACGAAGTATATGACAATTTGGGCCTTCCACGCGATCTTATGAACTATCTTTATCAAGCCTCTTATTCCAGTAAGAGGGCTACTAAACAAAGATGACCCCTCTATTCAAACAGATTCTTAAAAAAGGGGCACCCTGATGGTGAAGTTCACCTTGGCAATGAACAGCGCATTACAATTTTCCATAAAATTCCCTCTCTTCGATTGTTTGTCAGCATTCAACCATGTTCTTTTTAGAAGTAAACTCTATAGGAGCAGTTGGGAGAGAAGAACCCAGGATACTGTCAGTGTCTTCAGTGTTTGAAGCCAGAACTAGTCAATGAAGCCCAGGTAATTGTCAGATTGTTCTACAGTCCCTGTCTGCAAAAGTACTGCCTAAGTAGGAATCAAATGCCTCCAAAATCCTGCCTTATGCGTTTGTGGAAATAACAGCCAAAATTAACCTGGAATGTTGCCATGCACTTACGTAATGTCATGACACGATGTGGTTACTTGCCAGTACTAGTATTTATTGAAGTGGAATAAAGTGCTATTCATGAGCTAAAAGCCAATCCAATGTTTTATTCAGAATTCAAATGTTTTTTTCCAAACATGATGGTTTCTCCAAAGAGGTAAGCACTGGGCTGATTCTTTCTCCTTTAATGTCAGAGGCAGCTTCTCAGAACAGTAGCCCTAATTTGAACCATTATGCTGGCTGTTAAGGGCAACTCTGGCCTGGCAAGCCAGGACTTGGCTGAGGGTAAGCAAGAAAACTGGCACAAAACCAGGAGCTTGGGTGCAACAGTGACTAGGGATTGACAAGGCTCTCCTGGTTATACCTTTTCCAATTGTGAGTAGGCTGGGGGAAAACTGGAGAAACTGTTAATATAAATCACATTTCATCAGCGTTCTGTATAAGGCGTGGCCTGGACCACCAGTGAAAGACCAGTAGAAACCTTCATTACAATTCCATTATGACTAAAAAAATTTTTGCCCACCAGCACTATGGGGACTATATATCTCCCACAGGCCTCTGTTCTGTCCAAATTCAACATAATCAAGTTTTCATTCAGGTACAATGATATCTAATGTATTCTTCAAGGAGTTCAAGTCAGTAATGTTTTTCAAACCACCCTCTTGCAATGGTCTTACATCGTCTCCCCTCCCTTCTGCAGCCTATTCCTCATCAGCATCTAACAACTATATTCCCAGCTTTAAAACTTCATAGCAGACAGTGATGATATATTGAGCAGAAACACATGATGTCTATAAATCTCTTTTCTTAGAATTCCCATTTGAAGAACCCGTGCAAACCCAGATTACATCCAACACCTTCCATGTTCCCACACGGTCCACGCCTGTTGGTCATGGTTCTGCAACACAAAGTGTTCAACTCAACAATGGCCTAAGTAAGCTCTGCCAGCTGTTAGCTTCTACTCCTGTGTCCAACATTTTATCTTCCTGGACAGGTCTACAAAGACTGTGAATGAGGTTCAGTGAACAGATTTGGATCTATAAAAAAAATTGCTGCAGAGCCAAGAAAGAAAATCCCAAAAGGAGCAGGGCAAATCTTGAGACAATATTTGCCTCTTTGTAACAAGACCCATCAGACATTTGCAAAACTAAGCAGAGAATGTTCTAAAAAGTGGAGCACTTTGTTTTGCTTTCTAACGATACAGTAAGAGTTTTTTTATGTCTTACATATAACATTTTAGCAGTCTTTCAATGGAAACAAAAAAGATGCATACATATGTACATACTGCATCTATTCCACTCCACACTGCATTTCAGAGTATCTCATTGAAGCAATTCAGTTAACATCAGTCAAAAGAAAAACATAAGAGTGATTCAAGATCTATTTGTATAATCTTTCTCTTCATAAATAATGTTCTCTTTTCCACTGAAAGGAAAGCTAAACCAACAGTTAGCTCACATCCGCATAGAATTTGCATGCAATGTCTCATTGTCTCCAACTGTAAAAGATGAATATCCAGATTAATCAAGCATCCCCAGTCATTTGTCTTGCAGATCATGGAGCATGTCAAAAAAAAATCTCTGATTGCTACTGGCACCACTGCTCCTTGGCCTGTCCACAGGGCAGGGAGAGTCTAGATACCAGAAGTTGCCAGCATATGTTACTTCTGAACCAGAAAACAGGCTTCTGGTTTGATAAAGAGTACTTTGGAGATAACAGTAGCCCTTCAGGCTTTGTTCTTTCATTTTAACATACTTTCTGCTGTTCTGTTTCTACTAAAAAGTCAGTAGCCGACTACTGAGAAAAGAAAGTTAGTCAAAGACCTTTGCAGAAGCCCCACACTGACCCAAGAGACATACTCAAAGAGACTTGCTTCTGGACTCAATTCAGTCTTATCTCAGTTCTTATGAATTATTGGATTACATTACTTAGAAAGACAGTAACACCAAATCCATACACATCAAATGGAGAAATCCCTTCTCTTTACACAGTGCTAACAAGATGTCTGAATGCAAAATTAAAATTAAACAGATACAAAATATGCTTCTTTCCTTGCCCACATACCCCATTCCACAGCATATTTCAGTAGGTTGATACAGTATTAAGAATTCTACTAGTGTATTCAGGTAACTGTACAATTAATCCATCCATTATTTTCCCTCTCCCTACTGACTGTCCTGGAGTATTCTGGAGAGTATATAGTTGTATCTAAAGACCTGGTTGTCCCTCTGATCCACAAGAGTATTAAAACAGATAGGTATCTGGACCATGAATCCTTCTGAGAGCACATTTTATCAGCAGCCATTCACTGCAGTTCATAAAGAAAGCAGTAGGCAAACAAGTATGGAAAAAGAATGGTGCAGCATCTGCATGGGTCACATGTACAGCCACCACTAAGGTAACCACAAACCCAGCCTGGTTTTGATGTGGGGCTGTCCAAGTCAGAACCTGGGGTTTTATCCCACATTTTAAAGCACGTCCACTTCCTCATTTCCAGACAGAAAATTTAAATTGACTCTGTGAATGCATCTGGGAATTTAGTCATCTTCAGACTATCTCTAAGAATAAAATGAAATCTACCTAAGAATCAACTAAGTCCTCACCCTCCCCTGCAATGCCCCCTGAAGCACTCATTGAATAATGTGCCAACTGAAAACTAGAGAGTCCACATTAGTCGTTCGTTTACAAGAAGACACAGGACCCATTTTAATGCTGCGGTCACATTTTAATCAAATATTAATCTTCAGAGGTCTTTGAAAGGAGCAGATACGCTCTCTTTAATAAGCCCATTCTGAAAATAATTGGGTTTTTGCTTTAACAGTCAACAGGTCAAACAAGAATGCAGCAAGCAAGTCATAGATTAAATAGTACCTCCAATAAATGGGACTCAGTAACATCCAGCAAGAGCCACAAAGAGCAAGCTGAGGGAGATGGGACAGTAATCAGGACATGCATTAACTTTTAAAGTTTGCCATTGTCCAATTGTTTTTGGATAGCGTGCATGACAGCGCAGGTTATCCACTGGAGCAGGCACCTTCAGACTAGGGGCTGCAAAAGCTCAATGCCTCCTTGCACCAGAAGTTCCATGAGGAAATGTGACTTGATCTAATTTTGGAATCTGGAAAAAAGACAAACATCAGGAAGGAAGTTTAAAAATATTTGGAAAAAAAGTCCTTTCAAAAAAATAAGGAAACTTGACCCAGACACATTCAAATAGCATTAAGTTGGCATTGATCTGTTGTGACAGGTCTCTATGGAAACATTTCAGATGAGGAACAGGAAGTCACTACCATCTTTGGATGGGGTTAGCCCAGTGGTTCCCTATATGTACTGGTACTACAGATCTCCATTTGTGTCCAACACACATTGAAGTCTTGTGAGTTAGGTCTGCACATTGCTCCATGCAGATTCAGATGCTCCTTTCTATAGAACGACTTTTAAAACAGAAGTCTGGAATTCTCCAGACAGGTGATCAAAGTTAATAGACAGGAGATGTACTAAGAAAGAGTCACAATAGAGGAAACTATTATCAGGTTTCCTGGCTAAAGACTCAAATCCCTACATGAATCTTCCAGTGCCATGCATGCATTGCCAGTTACCATAATCTCCTGTGCGTCTCTGCAAGACTGTTCAGGTCAGCAGGGAGCACTTCATAAAGTCTCACTAACACCTTTTCGGAAGATCAGGTTAACCTCACTCAGCTCCCCTGATTTAATTGGTAAATATAGTCTCTAAGGGACTAGTTTGCTAAATCAAATTAACCATTTAATTTGCTCAGTTTGAAAAAATTCTTGGGTCACAGAGAAATAAAGTTAAGACTTTATTAACTAAACCCCAGTTGTAGGAAAGTAAATCCTCATTATGCACTAAAATGGTCTATTTTATATTACAGTGAATCTCAGACGGGTGAATGGATGCATGTATGCTTCATATCCCCAGAGAGAGCAAGGGTTTCCTCCCATTCCTCCTTTGTTCTCCTCTTTCTCCCTCCCACCTCTCTTTCTCTCTGATACTTCTGTAAGCAGTAGGTAATTTATTCTGAGCCAGTGGAAAGGGGGAGAATAAGCAGTAAGCAAGGCAAAGAGGGTTACCAGCTCCTCCTTCCCTCACCAATACCCCTCTTGCACAGCAGCAAAACTAACTATAACAATAAAGAGAAAGGAAAAGGAAAGACATAAAGCATTTGAAAAGCATCCATTTTGAAAATGCTGATTTTCGAGTATAGATATAGAAACGTTAGAATTAGCAAACATAACTGAATGGAAAGGAATTCCAACCAGTCTCTCTAAAATGAAAAAAAAAATGGCTCTAGGCTCCTTTCCCTCTGTGTGTATGAACTAAGAACAAGAGTCAATGAGATTTCATATATAAAGAAAACAAAACCCATCCATTTACCAATCTTCTTCCACAGTGCCATTGCTAAACTTTAAGTACAACTTCTGCTGTGAATATATTCTACAAATTTCAGATATTTTTATACCAGACAGCCAAGACTCCTTTTTTGTTCTTATATGCCCCAACACTCTGCCGTGACCGATTTTGAATTCACAAACTAAATAAGGCCCAGCTGGGTAAATAATGAGCAGAGAGCACTGTAGGAAGTGGTTATTTATCCTAAATCAAACCTCAAACTCTCTTTCTTGAAATCAGCATAGTGCTGAGATTTCACATTTCAGCAATACAATCCACTGTCACCACTACAGCTGCTAATTGTAGAGAGCTCAGCTGCTGCTGCTTCTCTTCTCAAAGCAGTTTACTGTTGTTCTCATGCAGCCCAGTGCTTTGAACTCACCTATGTTCTCAGCTCAGCAAAGTATCCCACACTTCCCGACCTGAGCTGCCACGCAGTACTGCTGTATGCTCTTTCAAGGAAAGTAGTAGTGAAGCCCACCTGCAGTCATATTTCTGTACTGTCAAAGTTCTGTGCAATCATGATGCAGTCAGTCTGTTAATTTTTCCTCTGACATGTGCATGTCAATCCTAAATTTCTGCATCTGTAAAACTCTTTGGGATCCCTAACAAAGAAGGACTCTATGTAAAGGTCAGATTAAGAACATTCTTCTTGAGAGAAAACAATTTAAAAAAAAAAAAATTCAGGATAGTTTTAAACAATCAGGCAAGTCTAGCATTCTGGAAATTCTCACAGCTGCAGTTTGCTATCTAAAGTGCGCTGCTTAGAGTCATGTGTGTCCACATGATCCACTAAGCTGGGAGCTGGGGGCTGTCTCTTGCTCTTGAACTTTTTCCTCTTGCAATTCAAGATCTGCCCAGCAATGCTTTTATTGTGTACTGATGAGTACAACAGCACACATGTAAAGGGCATGTGATGGCAGTTGCTTCTACATAGTTTATAACTAGTCTGTACTTTATTACTCTTTTGGGGGGGTATTGAAATAAATTAAAATTTCAGGAGTTAAAAAAAAAAGAAATCAAACTAAAAATTAAAATAAATGCAACTTGGACTGCACTTTGCCTTACATGGCAAACACAGAGTAAAGTCATCATAGAATGCTTTCAGTTGAAAAGGACATTTAAGATCATCAAATGCAATCATTACATAATTCTACCAGTTCCGGTGCTAAACTATGTCCCTTAGCACCACATATATGTGTCTTTTAAACACCTCCCTGTGGACCCTAGTCCAGCACTTGATAACCCTTTTCAGTTAAGAAGTTTCTTCTAATATCCAATCTAAACCTCCCTGGTACAACTTGAGGCCACTTCCTCTCATCTTATTACTAGTGAGAAGAGACTGACACCCAGCTGACTACAGCCTCCATCCAAGTAGTTGCGGAGAGCTAGGTCTCCCTCTGGCCTCCTTTTATCCAAACTAAACATCCCCAGTCCATTCAGCTGCTCCTCCTAAGACTTGTGTTCTAAACCTTTTGCCAGCTTGTAGTAAAGAGCACAAAACTGAACACAGTATTTGAGGTATGGCCTCAACAGTGCTGAGTACAGGGGCACAGTCACTTCCCATCTCTCTACTCCTGTCGGCCACAGTATTCCTGACCCACGCCAGGATGCTGTTGGCCTTACTGGCCCCCTGAGCACACTGCTGGTTTATATTGACAATCACTGTCAGCCAGTACCCTGAGGTCTTTCTCTACTAGGTAGCTTTCCAGTCACTCTTCCCCAAGCCTGTAGCATTGCATGGGGTTGTTGTGACACAAGCGCAGGACAGGGCACTTGGCCTTGTTGAATCTCACACAGCTGGTCTCAGCCCACTGATTCAGTCTGTCCACATGCCTCTGTGGAACCTTCCTACCCTCAAGCAGATCAACACTCCCTCCCATCTTAGTTGCATCTGCATACTGAAGGTGCACTCAAGCCCCTGTACAGATAATTGAATATATTAAAGAAAACTGTCTTCAGTACCAAGCCCTGGAGAACACCACTTGTGTCTGGCCACCAAACAGATTTAACTCCATTCACCACCATTTTTGGCCTGGCAATCCAGCCTTTTTTTTTTTTTACACAATGAGGTGTCCACCCACCCAAGCCATGAGCAGCCAATTTCTCCAGAAGGATGCTGTGGTTAGCCAGGACAGCAGAAGAATGATGTGAAGTGGCTTGGTGAGCACTTCACCAGCTCTCTTCAGTACTCTTGGGTTTATGACATCCATCTTGATAAAGTTCTGTATAACTAAATGGTGCAACATGTCACTAACCGTCTCCTCTTGAACTATGGGGGTTTCATTCTGCTCCCCATCCCCATCTTTCAGCTCAGAGGGCTGGATATCCAGCAAACAACTGGTTTTACTACTGAAGACTGAAGCAAAGAAGGTACTTCCTCAAAGAAGTTGCAATCAAATCCTTCTCTTCAGCCCGGCCCTTTCTTCCCTGCCAACTCATCTTTTGGCACACGGGGACAGCCTGTTCCTGGATCTTTAAGACTTTAATCTTGAACACTGTCCAGCCTTCCTGGACTCAGCTGCAGATAGTAACCTGAGGACTGTAGTAGGGGAGGAAGCTTTCTCCTTAAGTCATCAACCCAGGCCCCAAAGAGGCATCGGATTTCCCTAAGGAACGTGTCTGGTCTGCATACTGGGCGGTCTGCTCCCTTAGAAAATGAGTCACCCATGATAAGACCCATCTTTTAATCTTTATTGAAGAAGAACCACAAGTTCAATTTTAATTTTCTCTAGATGCAAAAGTATGTATGCTAATTATTTTTAGGAGTATTTAAACCAACATTCTTTCCCAGGACTCAATACCTCATGTAGGCTACACTGTTTTCTTCTATTTATTTAAAGACCAGATATGCTTCCTGCGAGTAACAAAGCATTAACTCTCTAGAAAGTCATGAAGCCTACAAACTGAAACTCTGTCCAATACTATAGTGATGAACATTTAGAAATATGTGCAATCATAGTAAGAATAACTCATCAAAGGTCGCTCAGTTTTCTATTTCTGTGTTTGTGGTACGAGCATAGGGCATTACAGGCAGATTAATGGCTAGCTGGAGTTAATGGCCCTAGGCTACGCCTCAGGCAATCAACTCCTCCCTTCTACTCACCAATCCCAGGAGATACTCTAGCCTCCTAGAGCATTAACATCCAGCTTTTTTACAAAATCCTTTCTGCACAGGATTTTTCTGCTTAGATTATTTGGAGGACTTTATAGACACATGAGAGTGGAAATAACAGGGAATAAGAGAGGGCACACTGAACTGAAAAGCATTCAATATCACTGCCCTCAAGACTATGTTCAATAGGAACAAATGTTCTCAAATAACTAAGAATGCAAGTGGGCTTGTATTTTTGATCACTTGCTCTCTATACTTTTGAAGTGAGAAACATATTGCATTAACAGCTTTCTGTTAGTCTTCCAGTGCTCCAGCTCCTCCAGAAAGTCTGTGCTTCACCCCTGCTCAACTTCCTTGTTTTGTAACACTCCACATCACTACCACTATCACCACTGCTGTATAAGTGTCACACAATCTTTTGGATAGGTGCTAGGCACTTAAAAAATTGTCTATAATGCATGTACAATGAAGATAAAAGCCATTTTAGCCATCATTGCTATGAAGTTATTAGCACACTCAGATGTGTGAGGTGATACATCATATATTACTTTAATTCTTGGCACAGTGTCTCCTCGGTTATGTCATTTTATTCTTCACCCAAAAAAACAGTCTGGGCAAGAAGTCACGGACTCTTTCATGTCATAGACAACAAAGATATTACAGACTTTGAGCAGTTACACTTGCATGAAATATTGACAATTCTTCTTCACCAAAACTGCGAAACACCATTTGGACCCTAGACGTTCTCTTCCCCAGAAAAGCACTGCTCTGAAGAATAATCCAGTTGTTAGCAATGCAATCTGGAATATTGCCATTTCCCACAGCAGTAATTCTTGACATAACTAGCAACAAGAGAAACTGAGTGAGGTCTCTACTGAACCTTAGATACTGTCAGCAAGATGAGCTCCACACTTACATTCAAATACTAGCATATAGCCTACCCATATAGTAAAGAACTCAGCAACCAGAAACCCTGTTACCACATGGTATAAAAACTGCGCTGTCTCATGTCAATTTAAGCTTCCAGTTTGCTTGCTCAGTTGTCAACCTCCCTTGGTCAAATTCTCCATCAAATGCATATGAGGGCTTTCCCACTGGATCTTATGTGGTCTGTACACATATATTTGGATTAAGGAAGACAAAGTTTTGATTCTTGTAGCCAAACATGGAATTTTTTCACTATTTCATTTAAATTTTAGGCTTCTGAAAAATATATGAGTGCCTGTGTGTTCCACCAAAGACATGGATCCAGTAGAAGAACATGGTACTGACTGTTAACAGTAAAATGTGTAAGTAGTAAAACAGAAAATGCAGTAACAGACATAAATCAAACATATCTGCTACCCTGCTCTTTCAGAATTTTCCACAGAGTACTTTCATACTAACGGCACAGATGTGTACTGAAGTTATCTCCCCCACTGTAACACAGAGTTGGCAATTTTATCACTGCTTATTGTGGTCTGGGGAAATTATGCACTTGTGGTCAGTTTTCTGTAACCTTTCACTGTCTGCAGACTTTTTGCTGTAGTGATGGTGATGTTACTGGTATGGTTAACTTCCTTCCCCTCAAAACCAGATAAAAGCTGAAATGATAGAGTTTCTGGCAAGTCAATTTCTGGCAGAGGAAGCAAGGTAGGAAATAAAGATCCTGATATAAAGCAGCCCACTGTATCTCATCTGAAGTAAGACTTGTTGCCTGGGTATTTCTCAAATCATAGAATCATAGAATGGTAAGGTTGGAAAGGACCTCAAGGATCATCTAGTTCCAACCCCCTGCCATAGGCAGGGACACCTTCCACTAGTACAGCTCACTCAAGGCCTCATCCAATCTGGCCTTGAACACATCCAGGGAGGGAGCAGCCACAACCTCCCTGGGCAACCTGTTCCAGTGCCTCACCACCCTCACTGGAAAGAACTTCCTCCTAACTTCCAGTCTAAATCTCCCCTCTGCCAGTTTAAGCCCATTGCCCCTTGTCCTGTCATTGCAGGACCTTGAAAATAATCCTTCCCCAGCCTTCCTGTAGGCCCCCTTCAGATACTGGAAGGCTACTATCAGGTCCCCTCAAAGCCTTCTCTTCTCCAGGCTGAAGAGCCCCAACTCCCTCAGCCTGTCCTCATAGCAGAGCTGCTCCAGCCCTCTGATCATCTTTGTGGCCCTCCTCTGGACCCGCTCCAACACTTCCATGTCCTTCCTGTGCTGAGGGTTCCAGAACTGCACACAGTACTCCAGGTGGGGTCTGACGAGAGCAGAGTAAAGGGGCAGAATCCCCTCCCTTGCCCTGCTGGCCACGCTTCTCTTGATGCAGCCTAGGACTCGGTTGGCTGTCTGGGCTGCATGTGCACACTGCAGGCTCATGTTGAGCTTTTCATCAACCCAGACTCCAAGGTCCTTTTCCTCAGGGTTGCTCTCCAGCCATTCACCACCCAGCCTGGATTTGTGCTTGGGATTGTGCCTACCCAGGTGCAGGACCTTACACTTGGCCTTATTGAATTTCATGAGGTTGGCCTGGGCCCACCTCTCCAGCCTGTCCAGGTCCCTCTGGATGGCATCCCTGCCCTCTAGCAAGTCGACTGTGCCACACAGCTTGGTGTCATCTGCAAACTTGCTGAGGGTGCACTCCATTCCTCTGTCCATGTCACTGACAAAGATGTTAAACAGCACTGGTCCCAGCACTGACCCCTAAGGGACACCACTTATCACTGGTCTCCAGGTGGACATTGTGCCGTAAATCCTGACTAAAATATGAGTGTCTATGTTTCAAACAGTTGTTTTCTTTCAGTGAGATTACATTTACAGTGCAATGAATAGGTCTGGATTACGGGGTCCTTTTCCACTCAGACTGAAAATTTCTACCTATTGTTTAAGCAGTGTTCAAGTACCAAACAAAAAATTTGAGAGATACCTCCTCAAAGAAATTGCTCAGTGTCTCAAGAATTTTCCCTGCAAACAGCTCACACCTTTCCTTCTGTCTCTTTCCTTCCTTTCACCACTCATCCTTTGCCCACTTGGAAAACAAATGCCAGGTTATTCACTGGTTTGTTATTTTAAAAAACAACAAAAAATTACGCTAATTTTGTAAATTTAGAAATAGGGTTTATAGAGACTTGTGGAGAAAAGTGCAAACTGGGTCTCCACCCTTTTTGCTAGGAAGTTCAGCTGGAGTCACTGAGGAAATACAAAAACAGAGGCAGGAACAGGGAGTTTTAAAATGAGTACCAGCAGCTTAGTGCTGTGACTAGAAACAAAGAACAACCACCCATACTGCTCCCCCTGCTCAAAATGGAAATCTAACTGAAACATGGCCCAAGTGAAGAAGTCACAGTGTACTTTTCCCACAGCCCTGATCTCTGTCACCAGTGCTAAAGGTGAATTTCACATTTTATCACTCACTCAGTCTTCCTATTACTGACTGCCCCTCCATCTTTTACTTATTTGTTTAGATTTTTCAGTACAGAAAAATCCTGGCATTGCCATTATGGGCTCTGAGCCATCTGAGCAATCTTCTTAAAATACACTAACACATCATCCATATGGTTATCCAATATGTAACTATTTACTTTTCAGGATAATAACAGAGAGGAAACAAAAACTGTTAAAAGACTCAAGGAACATCACATCGTCACTTTAATCAGGAATCTGTGATTTTCACTGAATAGTAAAATTAGAGACATCAGTCTCTCTCTTGAAACGTATTTTCAATGTAAGCATCCCACTGACAAGAATGAAAGATCACAAAAGCATTTGTCATAGAATCACAGAATGGTAAGGTTGGAAGGGACCTCAAGGATCATCTAGTTCCAACCCCCTGCCATAGGCAGGGACACCTCCCACTAGTACAGGTTACTCAAGGCCTCATCCAATCTGGCCTTGAACACATCCAGGGAGGGAGCAGCCACAACCTCCCTGGGCAACCTGTTCCAGTGCCTCACCACCCTCACTGGAAAGAACTTCCTCCTAACATCTAGTCTAAATCTCCCCTCTGCCAGTTTAAGCCCACTGCCCCTTGTCCTGTCATTGCAGGACCTTGTAAATAATCCTTCCCCAGCCTTCCTGTAGGCCCCCTTCAGATACTGGAAGGCTACTATCACGTCCCCTCAAAGCCTTCTCTTCTCCAGGCTGAAGAGCCCCAACTCCCTCAGCCTGTCCTCATAGCAGAGCTGCTCCAGCCCTCTGATCATCTTTGTGGCCCTCCTCTGGACCTGCTCCAACACTTCCATGTCCTTCCTGTGCTGAGGGTTCCAGAACTGCACACAGTACTCCAGGTGGGGTCTGACGAGAGCAGAGTAAAGGGGCAGAATCACCTCCCTTGCTCTGCTGGCCATGCTTCTCTTGATGCAGCCTAGGACTCGGTTGGCTGTCTGGGCTGCATGTGCACACTGCAGGCTCATGTTGAGCTTTTCATCAACCCAGACTCCAAGGTCCTTTTCCTCAGGGCTGCTCTCCAGCCATTCACCACCCAGCCTGGATTTGTGCTTGGGATTGTGCCTACCCAGGTGCAGGACCTTACACTTGGCCTTATTGAATTTCATCAGGTTGGCCTTTGGAGCTATCTGAGATCACTGTTGTGTGTGCCCCAGTAGAGTCTGACACCGCGCAGCTCACTACGTTCTGGAAGGAATCCACATTAGAGACAGCATTTAGCAAGGCTGGAAAGACTATCTGTAAGGAGAGATACCAAGGAAATTCCTCTCCAGATGTGATCTTCTTCCATAATAGCTTATATTTGTTACTTGGTTTTCAACAGATGTTGCAAGACGGTTAAAAGGTTCAATCAAAGTACAATCCAGTTTGCTTTTCTTTTGAGCTGTAACTGGCACTTTACAGCCAACTTACATGTAAAGTTCTCTCACCCCTTCCAGAGATTCACTGTTTCATTAGAAGAAAACAACACTTGGATGCAAGTTCACTTTGTTGAGACAGTCACCATGTATATTCTCTTCATAGCATGTGCAATGTTGTCTGAGGACAAAGTTGTGCATCACAATTTTCTAAGTGTACCTCAGGTACTGATGCTGTGAATGTAGATGAGTTGGTCTGTGATTGCTTTATGCACTGTATCTTGTGAGTTAACTTTTTATGCCAAAGTTGGTTGTGCTAGAGTATTCCAGGCACAATGCAGTAGATGGATTAATGATTACTGAACTTGCGGAAGAAATCAATGAGCTTTTAGGCCTGCATGCATAAAACAAGATGGGAGCTTTTCCCACATACTTCAAAGATATATGTTTCTTAAGACTCTTGGGATAGTTGCAAAACAGTGTCTCCTTTTAGCAGAAGTGACTACAGCCCAGAAAGGGCAAGATGGAGGAAGGAAGGAAAGCCATGTCATTCCTTGTCATGGTCGGCAAAACCGATAAGCTACAGGATAGGAATACAATGTACTGCTGTACACTCTCTTCTTTGGCATTACTGAACTTAAAGGGCCTCTCTTTGGGGCAATACAGTTTTCTTTCATACAATCATAGAATGGTAAGGTTGGAAGGGACCTCAAGGATCATCTAGTTCTAAACCCCTGCCAGACACCTCTCACTAGTACAGGTCACTCCAAGTGGAAGTTGTACCCTTTTGTAGACAGAAAATCAGAAGAAATGATATTTAATCAAAATACTTTTAACCCTAATGATTATATTCAGGTATTTTTCTCAGGACAGCCTATTGTTACTGTCAGATGCCACCACAGGGCTTGTGCCGCTTTAATGTTTCAGGACCTGCCTTGGTAACCTTGGTTAATAGGAGCTTCTCCATTAAATTCAATTCAAAATAAGTATTTTGTATGTTGTTTTCCTGAATATTGTAGGTATAAGCAAATTCACCATAATGAAATTATCAGTGAGCCCCCTGCAGTTCCAAAAGTGCAGAAATTACTGTCCATTAGCACACCTCTCTAAAGTACAAGGAACTATAATTTGCATATTTATTGACTAAAACTGAAGGTGGAAATGAAGACCATGTTGGAGCCTGGTGAAAGTGATTACAGGTAACAGTGAAATATCCAGCATAATGAATAGATAAAGTCAGAATTTTACTCAGAAGAAGAGGATGTGCCTTGTTTTGCCTAATGGCAAAATGCATCCAAGACCAAATTCAGTCTACAAGGCACTCAATAGACTTTTGTCTCTTCAACTAAAAAAGAAATTTAAAAGCTACAGTAACCTAAGTCCAGTTTTGTCATATGCAATGCAATTCATTTAGCAACTACCTTAAGTGTGACTGCACTATGAAATTTCACAGAAACACACAGAAGTAAATGTTTGGTTTTAAGATCACAATATGAGCACAACTGTAGACTGTCTCAGCAGACATAGCACTTCTAGCTGTTCAGAATCACTTTAGCAGGAATCTCTAGGAATTGTGTCCAGTTACAAGAAAAATAAAACTGCTTATTTGTTTCATTATCTTTGTAAACCAGAATATTGTCCTGTTGTTCCAGTGAACACAGATCACAGAGAAAAAAGCCCTATGCTTTTATTTTACCAGCAGAAGCCCAAGGCCATTAGAGGAACCAGGCTGATTATTGTGTCATGTGTGAAAGGAGAATGTTTCACACAACAGAAATATAGGAATCTTTCCCATGGAGTTTACAACTTAATATAACATCGGGTACATTAGAACAGAAGTAACAAGGTCAAAGAAACCACCAATCCTCTTTGCTTCCTGTTGGTACACATCTTTCCTCTATTTTTGGGTTTATTATTTTGTTAAGCCAGACTATTAAACCCATAGGTTTCCAATGGGCCTTCACCTTCAGGGGCTAAGTACAACCGAGAGCTTGCGTTATCATGCATATTCTGTACAAAAACAAAATCTCCACGTGGTCCATGTTTCCTCACCAGCTGGCCAGGTGGATTATTTATTCTGTTGGGAAAAACTAGCATCCTTTTAACCGCAAAACCTTGCCTTCCCCTTTCTTCATTCCCACACATTGTTCCTGTAGTGAGGTTGCAACTATTAATAGATAAACCTTTTGTTTTGGGTAAGAGCTACACAAAGCATCTCTATCTCAAGAACTGAAACTAGCCCACATTCTGAATATTTTAACTGTGTGAAGGGGACAACAGCCAAACCATCCCTGTATTTTTCAACTGCCACAAAAAGAAGCTATTTGTAGACTAAACACATGCAGGCTACTTCTGTTCCTCAGCCTTCTGTTATCATACTTGGCCACAGCTACAATACTATAAACAAGTGGGTCTTCTTCTGTACCTTTACACTTACTTTATCAAGCTTCTATTACTGAAACCTTCTTCACTCCTCCTTTAACATATCTCATAAATTTGTTTGCTTGAAGCCCCTATCTTTCCCTATAAATAAATAAATAAATAAATAAAGTATTATTGTTTTGTTGTTGTTGTTTTCCAGAAGTGCTTCCAAATTTCCCTCACTTTCAGACTGCACAGCAAGAACTACCTTGGGCTTCCCTGCTTCTTTTCCTAAAGCCACGAGAGAGAGCCTGAGATTGCACATCAATAGTTTTTACTATACATTTTTTTCTTTTTGAACAGAGCATCACTTAACATCTCAACAGTAAAATTCTACCTTTCCTTTTTATTTTCCCATGCATTATTTAAACATGCTGCTCTGAAATCTACAATTAGGGTATTCCTGGGTAGCTACAATCAACATACTTATAATCTGATATAGCAAGAAATGTGGGCTATCTAGGACAGTTTCACACATTTGTTTGCTGTGTAGTAGCCTCAATTTAAATATGATCATCCAATTTAGTGAAAAAAATAACTAAAATCAGATTTACTACAAAAACTTTTAAAATTCAATTTTCAGACTTGCAATCAATGCTTATTCAGTTTCCATCTTATCCCTGCCTTCCCTTTTTGCAGATGGTTAAGTAACATTAAATTAAACAATTGCATACATTCAAAAAATTGTAGGAAAACTACCATCTGCATTAAATTCAGGAATAAAAAGGTCCAGAGAAATCACTCTTTTTTTTTTTAACTGAAAGAATAAAAAGCTGCACAAAATTTGATAGTAGAAGCAATGTATATACATATATCTGTGGCATTCTTTCTTTCAAATCCTTTTAAAACATAAGATGACAGAAATGGAGAAGAAAGATCTCCCTACTACCTCACCCAAAACCTTACTCAATTTCTGATATACAACTGTTAGGATTATATGTTAAAACATCTTCAAAGAAAGAACTGTGTTGAGATACAGAGTACTAAACCCATTATTATTCATAGACATAAACAGTATCAAACTATAATCTGCTTAGTATTATACTTCACTCCATTCTATTTCCCCTAAATCTATGCAGAATAAAACTATAATCTTGCTAAAAACAGTAATTGCAACCGATGCAAAGAAACAAAAAAAACCCCAAAAAAACACCACCAAAAAAAAAATCTTAAACTTACATTGATGTGTTATTATAGGTCCTGCACAGCAAGTAGCCCTAAGGGTACATTTTGAGGTTTTTATCCATGCTCCGTTCTTGTTGCTGATGTGACCACTTAGGCACATGGTCAAGTTGCAATCAGCTTCTCTCTTAGTGATGTATGAGAGCTGTGCTGATTTATCTAGTCCTTCCGCAGCAGATTAGCACTAATGTTTCTGCTTCTGCATCCTACCTCTCTTTAGCCCTAGACTCTGCATTATCATTGGCAATCTGAATTAAAGAGCCAGTGAATGTAGCACAACATTGTGAGGTGGTTTTCTTTCTTTATGAAACATTGCAAAGCAGGTAGTCTCACACAAACACCATGCTTTTATCCACTAAGCCTCTTTTTCAGTCAGAGATACAGAAGAGTGATTCCAGTAAATCTGCTACAGCCTTTTTTGTGATTTAGTCTGTTAAAGGAATATTCTCCTATGTAGATTGCCCTAGGGCAAGAGACAGCTGCAATACACCAACATTTCAGCCAAAACCATGGGACTTGTACTTTCTAACATAAAGGTATGACAGTGAAATCCTAGTTTATTCCAAAGAAGTGGATGATGTGAAATTAATTACTGCAAACAGGGTTTATAAAAAACAGAAATTTAAGGAACTTATATGTTAAAGGTAATGTTAATATATAAACTCATTTAGTTAAAAATTATTTTGGTGCCTTACAGAGATGTGTTCATTACGAATTCTCTCTTTTCTTCTGAAGATTGACATACCTTACACTATAGGATTGTCAAATTCAGCTACTAAAACTATTACAAAGAACCTGACTGAACCTTGTTGTTACTATTTTGACTTTCCATTAAACAAATAGTATTTTAGCAGTAAAATGCAATTGTTAATTCATGATCTTTTCAGTTCAAGACACCATGAGAGATAGTTGTTTAAATTTTCATTAGGACCTTGAAAAATATTTAGGAAAAAAGGATGTCTGAGACCATCTAGCCCTGAAAATGGGAACATTCTGACAAGTTTGCTCACTGTCAAAATGACTCATATCACTGCTGTTCCTAGCTGTTACTCCTTCTGATCACAGAAGTGTTCCTCTGTTTTTAAGAAACAAATGCCATAACTGAAAATTAAACAAGAAATACGGGCTGCTTAAACACTTGTAATATTCTAATAGCAAAAATTTTCAGCTACTCATAAAGGTCTAGTCTCTGTCTATTACCTGTTTCAGAAAAACATTAGATGGAGCATCTTGGCCTAAACCAGGAAACCAGGAAAGAAAGAAGGAAATAGAATTAACTCACTACTTTACAACAAACCCTAAAATAAAGAGAAGCCACTTTTGCACCAATGTCAAAGTCTTCTGTGGTAAAACACAGTACCACCCACTTCAAAGTACTTTCTGGATTTTATATATACTTCTTTTTACACCTGCCACAGAAGCAGTGCAACTTCAAGGACAGAATATTGTTATAAAGGTAGTTTTAGAACCAGATGTGGGACCATGCATGAATTCTTCAAGCTTCCATAGCTTTCCTCTATTTTCTGTGTTGTTGAACAAGGGCATCCAGAGATCAGAATGATAAATCTCCTGATAACAGGCAACTGAATAAAGAGTTTCAAACATCCCTAATGCTGATCTGTTAGCAGCTGGCTAAATGGAAACACTGGGGACCTGATACACTTTCAACCTGACGTCCCTCAGCCTTCAGACAGCTCCTTGCAAATGCTGAGTAAGCATCTTATAATTTTGAATTTAAGAAGTGTCTTGGGATGATAGATGCTGACCTTCCTAACAGGCCTCCACCAACAAAAATAACTATGATGTGGATGTGGCAAACAAGGACACTTTTCCACTAGGAACTGGAAAAAAATTTGGACCCTCTGTTTTCATGGAGGTCTTTATTGTCCTAGAAAAAAGGCATTTAGCCAAAATACTGAAATCTGATGTAGAAACAGTATTGGAGCTGTTATTGCATGTATGTACAAAAATGACTCTAACAAAAATAATTCAATTCCACTTAAAACATACAATTTTCTTTATCTCCCAGACTCCCATTAGACATTTGTTTTGGAACTTCATTGTTATGACGGTCAGTAACAAACTTCTAACATACACTCAAACTGCATTCATACCCACCGGCTCCTAAGCAGCACTGTCCTGCAACAGTTTATTTCCCCCAAACAGTTGTCTCATGTATTTATAGGGCAATTGTATTTCCTATCAGCTTTTGCATCAACAGACGTGCTCTTTCACTCTTATGGTAAAAAAAGACACTCTACCATGCTTACCATGGTAGTCCTACTCTGCACCTCTCCCAGTTTAATGAGTTCATCTCTTCTAAACATGGGTGGGCAGAACCATATATACTATGTTCCATTCCAGGACTAACCAATGGATTTATTTTAGTAGACCAAATAAACTGTAGTTTTAATACACAGTTGCAACAAAACTTGAACCTCTTACTTTCTCATCTCTAGCAGCCTTATCTGTGACGGAATTTTGACATATACCAACCAGGATGTGTTAATATGTATTTTCTCTGCTGCACTACATAAGGCTATGCAGCATTATGCATTGACTTATGTCAAGAATAAATATGAATATAACATTGCTTCTGGCCCACTTGCTTAAGCCCTAATTATTTACTGCAACAACATGTTGGTTTGAACATAATTTCTAGTTCTCTCAGCAAAGTTGCTTCCATATCTATTCTGCAGGGAGAAGAAAAAATAGCCAAACCTATCACTGTTTACCACTAAGAAGCATCATCTGTCCTTCCTAAGCCCCAGTGATTTGCTTAAGTGTTACACACAAGCTATGCAAATGACACACTAATACTTCAAACATGCAAATGGATTATATGTATTTCTACAGGAAATTACTCAAGGCAATTGAGAGTGTAAAGTCAAACAAATTATCATCTATAATTGAAAACATGTAAGTAACTTTTAATTAAACATGACTTCTCTACTGGAAAAAAAAAAGAAAACAACACTAATAAAAAAATCCAACATTAAAACCTTACTAAAAGTGAAGATAGCTAGTTGGGAGTGGAAAAAAATAAAAGGGAAAAAAATCCTGTGTGTATTTTTAATTTCTTCTTGGCTCCAAACCCACTTCAATTTCAAGAAATTGAATATATGCAGGTTAAAAAAATGAAGGTTCTCAAAACCATACACAGGTAAGGCATCAAGAGCATTTATCTATGCAAGTAACTGACTGGTTGAAAATGTCACATCTTAGACTGAGACGGGAAGGAAGAATTTTGGAGGTTAAATGATCAGCAAGATTATTCTCTGGTAGACATCTAAACCCCATGAAAGACTAAGCCACAGCAGGAATACCATCACAGAAAGAGCACCCAGTTGCTTCTGCTGAGGCCTCAGGAAAGCGCAGCAAAAGGCAATCTCTTCAACTGAGAGTCTGGGTGTTCAGGTAAGCACTGCATCTAATACATATGGATGTATAGCTTGCTGAATGTTCAGCCACTCAGTAGTCATGTAAAAGCTTTCATACTGTCTTCTCCTTCACTTCACGTAAGGAGAAACCAAGAGGGTAAAACTAAATGTATTGAACAAAATTGCACATACATTTTTTTCACGGAGTTAAGTTTCTAGGACCTGTCTTTTTGCAGACAGAAATCACAACAGAAGCTCAGAGCTGGCACATCTTAGGCTTTCCATAGGGAAGGACACAGGAATTTACTGGTAGTCTGTTTAATCAACAACTGCCCACTCCTCCTACAGAGCACTGCCATGACATGGAAAATTTAAGGGAATGTACAAGTTTCAAAAGGCCAACATTTTAACCTCTCAATACATTACCTTCGGGTTAATACAATTCATGCTAGCAAAAGCTCTTTTGCAACAATTTCTTGTACCAGTCCTCCATTAGGCTAATCACACAAAATCCCTGTTTTCCCAGCCTAACATTACAACACTTTCCCCACAACCCTGCCAGTAAGATTTTAGTATAGGTTTGGCTTTAGTGAATTGAAGAATCAATCATATTTAGGGAAAAGAAATCAGTAGGAACACTTTAACCAGTTTTCAGTTTACATTTCAAGGCTCTCGCTGCAAGAAAAAACAACAGAGCAGGGAAACCCAAGAACTCTCTGCAAGAAACCCAGGGATTTTTCTTTCAAAACAAAAGTTTAGATGTAATTTGAAGTACAAAGACTGCTAAAAATCACGGGAGTCTACTAGCTGCAAACTGCACAGGCTATACAACTTGAGCCACATAATCAGCAAGAATCAACTAAGAACAAAATAGAGTAGATTACATGCTGTTCCTCCCACAGGCTACAGAACCCACTTGTCAGGTAACACTCCACTGAGAATCACTGGGGAAAGCTAGGCAGATACAAAGCACAAGCCTTCTTCTGAGTATCTTTCCAAATCAGATTCTTTTTTTTCCTCACAAAAACAGTCTTAGGAAGTAGTTTAATTTCTCACTTTTCTCAAAATGACCCTACATCCCTCCTTGCATTTTAGTCCAAGTGTTGTGAAATGTCCTTTTCCACTTCTCACATCCTATCAGACTACAGATCCAAGACAAAATAAAGCATGACACTATAAACTGTCTTATTGCATGGCAACATAATATTGTGTTTTATTCCTTCCTTTCCATTAAAGAATTTTTGGCATGCCGAATCTATCAATAAATTTATATTTAATAACCAACACAGATGAACTTAGTTTTAAAGCCTTCAATCCCAGAAAGATGAAATAGGTCAACTGAGAACAGTGCATCTGCCCAAAGGACAGATGTGGCCTCACAAAAGGATGTTAAGCTTCAGAAAGCCCATGTGTAAAGACCGTTATTTTAGACCACAGTTAAGAAAAACTGTTAAAGATCAAAACCTAACTTAGGTGAAGAGGGAAAATTTGTTTTGGTAAGTAGACAACTACCCCTTAATTATAGTACGTAATATTACACACAGTGAATGTGGGACAGGTTTCCTACCCAGAGATCAATGCCATGAGTTGTTCATGAGGTATTCTAACTTTCTCCATTTGCCACTAAGATTGGAATAAGTAATCCAGACATGTCAAGGACACTGTTTCTTCTCAGTGGGAGATTTTTTTTCTATATTTTTCTCTGTTATTAACAGGTCCATATAGATTATGAGAACTCATAATACATTGCATTTTTTCCACTTTTCTGTGCAGAAAAGCTTTATAAGTTTCTAGTTCCTAGAATGAACCTCTAATCTCAGTAAGATGCATATAAGGTATTTTTATCAAAAGCTAACGGCAATCATGCTCCAATAAAAAGATAAGAGTCTAAAAAGGAGATGGACCTGATAATAAAATGTTATTGAAAAACAAGCCATGGATGTTTAACACTACTGCACTTTGGAAATCAAAGACGTTGCGAGAATACAAGTAATTGTCAGGAGGCCAACAAGCATCAGGTTTGAGGGGCACGAACAGAAACAAGCATTACATGTTTCAGCCATGTGAGAGGGATGAGCACAACATTAATAATAAAACTTCTGATAAGTAATTTCATTCTGAAAACAGAATGAAGTTGCTCAGTACACTTTCACTTGAATATTCACAGAAATCTTGCACAGGAGGAGATTGGAAACAATTTCTACTAGTCACTGAAATAAACTGTGCATATTTTGAATGTTGCATCTTCTTCAATATAGAGCAAGCAATTACTATATTTCTGCTTTATCTTCCTGACCTTGCTTAGCTGCTGCTATTAATCAGCAAGTCAATTTTTGATTAGACCACAAAACATGACACGAACCAAAAAAGTGAAGTCGGAGTTGAGTTTGGTGTCACTCCTTCACTGCCACCCCTTCTTGCCATGAGGGCACAAAGGGATATTCCACAAACAACAGAACACATCTGCAGTATGTGGAAATAAATACCTTATCATATTATAGAGTAAGCAACAGTACTCGCTGAGACAAGAGATCATTCAGAATTTACGCTGTTTAATTAATCAATAATGAACATAATGGGAGAAGGGCAAATGTAGCAGAACAACAATCATAATAAGAGGTTATTGTGAGGCAGTGTTTTAATGTTAGCACGTTTCAAAAAAATACTGGAACATCAGTTTACGCTGATAAATTTTGTCCTGGGACAGTTAAGTATAACGTAGGAGAGGAATGAAAAAAGGTGAGTAAAGAACTGGAATTATATATTCTTGTCAATATTTTAATTTCTAGCACATTCTTCCTTTTTTTCGTTTGAGTGAATTTTTGCAGTTGATTCTACAAACATTTACAGTAACATAACTGCTGTAATTTTTCACTGTTTTCTACCCAAAGTACACAGGCAGCACAATTTACACCACCACTATCTAACTTTAGTTCAGAGTTCTGAACCATGTTCTGAGAAACTTTACAATCACCATGAAGTCAAAACTACTTCAAGAATGAAGCATTAAGCATCACTGCAGTTAGGCCTGAGAGGCCCTATTCAGTTGAAAGAAACAAATCTGCATGCAACAAAATTGATTTAACTAAAGCTTGAGGGTTTACATGTGGGTTGATGTTGGGATTTTTTTTCCTTTTAATCTCCAAAGCAGTGGAATAAAGGACTGCAGTAGCTGTCACATTATTTGGATATCAGTAAAATATTTAATAGTCATAGCTCATCCTAGAAAACCTGAAGGTGCCTTCGGTAGAAGCACTACCATGCAAATTACAACAGGTTAAATGATTGCGAACAAAAGACAATAAAACATGGTAACATATAAAAAGGAGATGTCTAAAGGGTTGGGTTCTGATTTGGGGGTTTTATTCCTAATCTCAAAAGGAGAATAAACAACTTGATAACATTATTATGAAAACACTGGAAAGGAGAAGACACCAAAACTGGAAAAACATGGACTTGATGGGTGGACCACTCGCTGGATAAGGAATTGGTTGGACGGTGACACACAGAGAGTGGTGATCAATAGCACAATGTCCAGCTGGAGACCAGTGACAAGTGGTCTCCCTCAGGGGTCACTGCTGGGACCAGTGCTGTTTAACATCTTAGTCAGGGACATGGACAGAGGAATCAAGTGCACCCTCAGCAAGTTTGCAGATGACACCAAGCTGTGTGGCACAGTCAACTTCCTAGAGGGCAGGGATCCATCCAGAGGGACCTGGACAGGCTGGAGAGGTGGGCACAGGCCAACCTCATGAAATTCAACAAGGCCAAGTGTAAGGTCCCGCACCTGGGTAGGCACAATCCCAAGCACAAATCCAGGCTGGGTGGTGAATGGTTGGAGAGCAGCCCTGAGGAAAAGAACCCTGGAGCCTGGGTTGATGAGAAGCTCAACATGAGCCTGCAGTGTGCACATGCAGCCCAGACAGCAACCGAGTCCTAAGCTGCATCAAGGGCAGCGTGGCCAGCAGGGCAAGGGAGGGGATTCTGCCCCTTTACTCTGCTCTTGTCAGACCCCACCTGGAGTACTGTGTGCAGTTCTGGAGCCCTCAGCACAGGAAGGACATGGAAGTGTTGGAGCGGGTCCAGAGGAGGGCCACGAGGATGATCAGAGGGCTGAAGCAGCTCTGCTATGAGGACAGGCTGAGAGAGTTGGGGCTCTTCAGCCTGGAGAAGAGAAGGCTTCCAGGAGACCTTAGAGTAGCCTTCCAGTATCTGAAGGGGGCCTACAGGAAGGCTGGGGAGGGACTACTGACAAGGTCAACGGGTTTAAACTGGCAGAGGGAAGACTTAGACTAGATGTTAGGAGGACACCTGGAGGTGTTTAAGGCCAGGATGGACAAGGCCTTGAGTAACCTGTACTAGTGGGAGGTGTCCCTGCTTATGGCAGGGGGTTGGAACTAGATGATCCTTGAGGTCCCTTCATTCTATGATTCTAAGATGAAAACGTTTATTACAAAAATAAGTATAACACCTTAATCCCTGGGAAATTACCAATGTTGAGGAAAAGATCCATTTAGAAAAACCCAAAGTAAACATAGAGCTAATAAGTGAGTAAAATCTAGGAAAGGAACGGTCTTCATCATAGTTGAAGTATACAGAACACCTCCCATTGCCACCATTCTAGCCCGGAATAGATATTAGGTTAAGTTTAACTAGGGATAGTCTTTCTTAGTACAATAGCATAATGCTGTTATCCAAGAACTAGATCTGTTCCAGGTACCCACAAAAGACAGGGGGATACAATTTTGTTTTCCTGAGAGCTCACACCATGATGGAATTTCAGAAAAATTAAGAACAGTTATGGGATTTAATTTGGTTTAAAGTTATGATAAAACACAGATGAGACCACAGATGAGAGTGTGCAAACAGTGAGGGATACAAATACTGAGAACAGAGAGAAATCATCCAAGGAGCATGAAAACAGTACAGACAAGAACCAAAGACTGAACCCTGAAAACAAATTCTGGAGGAGAAATCAGAATAAATTCATTATCAGCTTATGAGATAGAATACATACTACGTACAGCCTTATGTCACAGACAGGGCAAATTCTACAGGTCACTACTGCAATGAAATTAATCAAGTTGGACACATTTGGGTTAAGAATATTATGCCTTTCTACATAAACAAGAGTAAACACAAATGTAAGTGTTCCAGCTATTAAATGTTCTGATTGAAGCGTAGCTCTTCCTGAATAAAGTATTATGTAAAATTACTCAGTAATTATATCTGCTACTACACCAATGTATTCAGACATCTACTCTTTTACATTTCACTCCTTCTGCTCTGCAGAACCAGTGTACTAACCAAGAAATACTAAGTGATGGCATAATTTTCACCACTTTCAATAGTGCAAGACTTATTTCCTAACTACTTGGTGATCCCTGGTTGTCTAGTAGTATCTAAATGTCACAGATAAACCCAAGGAGAATATCCAATGAACTCTTAAACAGAGATCAACAAAACTGGCATCAAATGCTAGGAGGATCAAAAGTGACAAATACAAGAAAAGAAATCATATTCATAAATCTGTGGAAGAGATGCATACCAGAAAACTGTCTGAGAAATGATGGTAGAAAGAAAAAAAGCCTTTGAAAAATGTTTCATGCTTCTAGAGAGGATACAGGCTTGAAGGGTACTGGCAGAAAGAAAGAAGATAGAAAATAAGCCTATACTGAGCTTTTAATCTTTCCTTAATTGTACTGAGAGTCTCCAGCATTATCCCCAGAGAGAATTAACCATAAAAGCCTAAGTAACTCAAACAAGTTCCCTTATAACTCAGTGCTTTCAAAACAGCATGAGTTCTTTGAAGGTCTGAAAGACCAAGTCATACAAAAATCATATTGTAATGTACATTTTTATTATGCTAAAACAAAATAATGATACTGTGCCTGTTTTCACTCACTAGTCCTCAGGGTTGTCTGGATAGGGTTTTGTGGAAATTAACAGAATAAAGTTTGTTAGTCTATTTTGGAAAATGAAGTGGTTAATATCCAAGAAAATGGCTTGAACTGGTAGTCAGAAAAGATTCTTTTTCAAAGGTCAGAAGAGAGGTGGAATGCAAAATTAAATAGAAATTACACAGGAAAACGGTCAGAGGTCAAAATGTAAGCAGTAAGTACTAAATGCAGGATGACAAGGTTTAATTTAAATGCTGAATATTTATCACTCTCTAACAAATGGTATACAAGCCTGGCTTATTTTAGGCAGAGTTCAGAGGGAAAACACACTAGTGTTCTTACCTAATCAGACACAAGATAAAGGATAAAAAAAACTGAGCCCTAAGCATCAAGTCACACTGATGGCATGAATCCACAAATTCTGATAAATCAGAGATTCCAATGACAGGCTGTAACAGAGATATTAGATGAAAACACTAATTCTGTGAACATCCACTTCATTGCAAAGCATAAAGATACAGGGACTACATGCCATAGATGGCCACATCTTAATTTTGTGCTGTTCTTGAGTATTTGTGGCATTAACAACCATTTTTCGAAGGAAAAGAAAATATCCATGAACAGGTTGTTTCATAAATCCCCTTGAGAATGGGCCTGTAGGTCCCTTGGGGGATGTTTCAGGCTTGAAATTTTCATATTGCTGGTGAATAGATTTCTATGAATTTTGTAGGTCAATGAACTAATGGAATTAGAGTAACACCACTATCATTAAGAACTCCAAGTGTTGGAGTTCCACTGTTCAGACTGAAGCAAGGATTGATTCAAGAGCAAGCACACAGATTATTTGGGATTTTAAAAAAAAATACATCAAATCTTTCTTTTCTTGAAATCTGTGACTGGCCGTGATCAGCAAAGGCAGGCTGGGCCCTGTAATTCTTATTCCCTGCTACAGGATTTTCCATATTCAGTTCTTAAAGTGTACCTCTGGGATGCCTAGATTTTGTAAGGCTTTGATACAATTTACCTCAGCACAAGTATTGAGCTGGCTCTGAACTACTGAGCCACAAAATCATTTGAGCAATTCCAGCCTCATGCTCTCAGGTTGCATCAGCTATGTCAGTGCATTGAAACTGTTACAGAAGGAAAAGGGTAAAGAGGATTTAAACCCACTGCCAAGAGCCCTTGAAGCATATTATACGAGACGAAGGAAGCAATTAGTGATAACCTGAGATGAAATCCCACAATGCTCATTGATTTAAAAAATACAGGGTTTCACTGTGGATGAAAAGAAGGGAGGAACCAGTCTACGGGCAAGGGCAAACACTGAACCTTACAGTTCTGACTATGACCAGGAAAAGACATCTATCAGAACTGTACTACAGTAGGCAAAAGGCACTCTCTTCTTGAGCTCCTATAGTAATCTGTATATCTAATAAATCAATAATATTTAGGGGTTAACTTGTTTTGACTTTTAAGACATTGAACATTCATTCATTCAAGGGAGGGATCTACATTCTACTAAATAAGACTTGTAGATTTTCTTTATTTTCCTATATGAAACTATGCTTTTACAAAATATGTGATAAATAAACAAGACTGACAGAATTTTTAAAAAAAAGAAAAAAAGCCTTGCTTCTGGATTGTCTTAATCTCTCTTAAGCCTTCCACTGCCACAGACCTTATTATCAAAAATCACTTCTTTTTTTTTTTTTTTTTAATGCCAGCATATTCAAGCTAATGGATTTTTTAAATGTCAATATTAAAGCATATCCATTGATCTAATAAATGCTATCATATTATTTACCTGTCTCATTATATAGCACAAGCAGAAAGCACACCTTTTACTGCAGCGTGTAAGAATGCCTTGGTGGAACACACAACCGTATCCATTGCTGTAAAGCAACAAAAGCTGATTGCTAAAAGGAAGCTTCTATAAAGGTCTACCATTTTTCTCAAGAACTTGGAGGAAACTGTAATCATAGATTAATCTTTTGTGTAAGAAAGATAAAGCACAACTCACCTGAAAAGAAACCAAGAACTGACACACTAACACCAATCAGAATATCAGAAATGGTCCATCTCCAAAATAACCTCATCCACATATGACCGCATGGTTGAGTTAAGGGACAGACAGCCCATAATAAACACAAAATTTGACATGTCCAAGGAAGTGTCAATGTCTTATGTAGTCTATCACTCTAATATCCATTGTAAGGCAGTAAAAAACACTGCCAACATGAATGCACTTAGAACTAAAGCTCCAGGTAATCAAGGTAAGTTTGACAAAGCAAATATGAGTATATGGTAATACATACACAGTAGTACATACACACAGCACATATAAGATAGACAGTAGATTATATATACACATATCTAAAGACACAATTCTCCACTATGCATTTTTTCGTGACCAATGAAAACGAGACACACATTTGCTAGTTAAAATGATGTTTGGAAAAAAAGCCCAAAAGTACTTCTTAAACTTCAAATCTTACAATTCTTCTGAAAGATATTTTTACCTAATAAAAACGAACTAATGAAAGACCAGAAGTTTGTTCCCTGAAATAAGATTCACAGGCTCCCAGTTGTGTTTTGCAATATGTTTTTGCTATTTAGCACATCACTCTTAGAGATACCACATTCAATAATACAATTTGCTGAGGACGAAAAGTACTTTCTTTGGTAATAAAAAAGCTAGTAATAGAAAGTGCAAGTTTGGCAGTAAAGCTTCAAAGAAAAATAGCAGCCTCATAAACATATGCAGGCTTTAAAGTATATACATTTCATTTTGTCAGATGTTCTTCAGCAATTTAATTTTTTTAGGAATTAACCAAGTAATTTCTTTTCTTGAAAATCAGATGAGCTCATCTTTTTCAACTTTACCTCTAACCATAATAAAATATCAGAAAAGTAATAAAGGCATTACATAACAGGGAGACTGACACGCTTCCTGGATGTTTCTATTTCTTTTTATCCAAAAAAACAATCTCCAATAAGTCAAGCTTTTTGCAATGTAATTTAAGACTCTTTGAAGTGCTAATAAACTTACAGATATTTACAAGGGCTGTAAATAGGAATGACAATATATTTTTGCACAGTGTCTAGTGTAATAGGATTCAACAGGGACTTCAAGCTGACAGACATTACTGCAGTGTTAGTGAACTGCACCTAAGAGAAATTATGAGTCAGCATGGTTTAAGAGAACTCAGGCCTACAAAGGCTTATTCCACCTTTGCATGGTGATGAGGGACACAGTCAGGAAATGTTGCTATTGAAATAGATTCAGAACAAACCAGGAGACTAAGGTGCAAAGTGACTGTGGGGATGACGTACAAGAATATACACCAGGACAGTTGGTTGCAAAGAGACACAAGGAAGAAGAGTCCTTCCACAGGCCCTCTCCAACCAGCTTGTTACTTTTCAAAGTCTTCAGTCATTTAAGAGGTGTTTGAAGTGTGCATGTCTGTCATCTTAAACCAAGGATAACAACAAAGAAAGAAACTCACAGAGTTAAAATTAACTTGGTTCCTTAATCTTCTACAGAAATTGTGCCTCACTTACAATACCGAATATCACATATAATGGCACAGCAAATTATCTGAACCAGAGCAGACAGTTATTGATTATCAAATTTTCTGTCACAATGCCATTATTTAGTAAATATCATAATGAGTCTCTTATCAAGACTTGTATGTTTCCATCAGTACACAGCATGCCAAGAGAAAAGCTGCATTATTGAAGTGAAAAATCTAGTTCCTAGCTATCTTTCTCCTCTGCCAATGGCCAGGAAGGTTACTTTAGGTGACATGCAGACATAAACAGTCTTTGCAAATTCTGTAGCCATTTTTTAAAATATGAAGTGATTAACATGCCCCAATGAAAGAAGCTGCCACTGTGTTGCTATGCTCACAAATATGGCTTGTTCTGATGTAAGCCTGGCTACTGAGGACAGAATGTCATTTCATGTTCATTTAGGTATGCTCTACCAGACAGAACATCGCTCATTAAAATCAGGGTTGGAGCAAAAGCCCTATGAGGAGCAACTGAGGGAGCTGGGGTTGTTCAGACTGAGGCTCAGGGGAGAACTTACTGCTCTCTACAACTGCTTGAAAGGAGGTTGTAGTCAGGTGGGGGTTGATCTCCCAGGCACCCAGAGACAGAACAGGAGGACACAGTCTCAAAACTGTGCCAGGGCAGGTTTAGGCTGAACATTACGGATAAATTCATCATGGAAAGACTGACTGCCCATTGGAATGGGCTGCCCAGGGAGGTGGTGGAGCCACCATCCCTGGAGGTGTTCAAAAGGAGGCTGGATGAGGCACTTAGTGCCATGGTTTAGTTAAGTAGAAGGGTTAGGTGATACGTTGGACTCAATGATCCTAGAGGTCTTTTCCAACCAGGTTAATTCTGTGATTCTGTGATTCAGAGAGGTCTGACAAAGCGAAACAAGGAAAAAAAAAAAAAAAAAACAAAACCAAACCACAAACTAAATGTGTATTTCAAGATGGTCAAAACCAGTGTAAGAGCAGCACTAAAAGCAAGACTGATCCCACTCAGTTCCATGTGTATCAAAGTAACGGTACTGCCTTCACTCAAAATCTGCTTAATTCACACTGGGAAAACTGAGAGTAAAATCTGGCACTTGTATGGATAACAACAATTTTGGAATCTCTTCCTGCTAGTGACCTGCATGCTTTATCAGTATTAACACAGAAGGTAAGAAGGTGGGATGCTAGTTACTTTAAAAGCTTTGCTTACACCTTGCCAGTTCTGTGTTTTCTGTCATATTCTAAATATTGGTATGGGAGGACTTCATATATCCCTCTTCCTTCCATCTGTTACTCTAGGAAAAAAAAATCCCTTGCTTGTCTACTATCACTTCATTTTTCAATGTCTCCCACACTAGCTCTGTTTCATTGCATACAAATTTGAATTGGTTATCAGTTGAAGATCTGCAGACAACACAAGGCAACGGATTCCATACACCTGGGTCTTTCAACACCTTCCGTGTTGTATTGTACATCTGATAAAATGAATGAATGATTCTTCACTATTCTGACAAGACAGGTATTGGAGATGCTAGTAAACACAGTATCCAGCTAGAATGCAAATCCAGGCTACTGTGGTTTAATCAAATACTGCCCCATTAGAGAGACAAATTATCAAGGCAGAGTTTGAGCAGTCAACAGAGAGTGTGATATGAAGTGGGTATGGACAACTGAGTGTTCCATGACCACCTTTTTATATTGTAGTAGGTCTCCAAGCATTTCTAATTTTTTTATGACACAAAGTATGCCTACCTTACAAAGTTAAATAGTCTGTATTTTAAACTATAGTTTTATATCTCTACTATGTTTGCCTATGGGAAATCAGTACATTGGAGCAAAGATCAGTCAATCAGCGCAATTGATTACTGGGCAATAAACCAGCAGTGCAGCGTACCACAAATCAAGCTGATAGTTTAGGGGTTGGACATAGATTTAATTTTTTGTTTGATTCCCTCCTCCCAATATTTAGTTTATCAGATCAAACTTTATCTCTCACTTAAATGAACTGGAAAGAATTTCTGGTATGGAATATTCATTGGTGAAACGGTACATTTGAAAGTACTGACATTTACATGAGAGTCCTTCTACTTAAACATGCAGAACTATTCAGAAGCAATGTTAAATTTATTTTCCAGCAGCCTAAGACAACAAAAAGGCTGACTCTCTGAAATGCTCCCTACTGCATTACATTGCAAAAATACCTACATAATATCCAGTAACACACTTTGATAAATAAGCACTTACAGTATGGCCAAAATGGATAAAAGAAATTAAAATCCTTACATGTTCATCTTCATTTATGTATTTTTACAATGCCTTTGTAATACATACTGTCATAATCCTAACACATAAAATGAGTCACAAGATTATACTGTATCTTGATATAAGGGATATGAGTAAGTCCTACCTTAAAAAACCCAAACCAGTATTACACGCAGATGTGGTGAGAACTGTAGTTGCAATTCTGATGAACTTAAATCCTTTTCAGAAATGTCATTCAACAGTGTTACAACATTTAAGTCAGCATGCCACTCCATGTACAGTTCCTACATGGTATTCAATTGAAAAGGTGTGTAACATGTTCTAACAGAAGATCCATTTTTAAATTAGCTCATTAAAAACTAACATTCACAGTGTTCAGAAAACAAAGACGGTAAAAAAGCTGCTTCTCCCAAAGCTGCCATTTCAGAGCAGTGAAGTTTGCTGAGGGCCACTGAATTATCATCAGCTGGTTAAAAGCAGGAAAGAAGTTACACTACTGTTCTCCAGCTACAAGATGTGTGTGCTGCTGAATACGAATAAAAAAACAAATAAAATATCCATTCTGACCTTATAGGGGCCAAGACTCCCTCTCTCCAAAGTTAGCGCATACCGAAGTAATAGTTGTTCGTCATTTATTCAGGATCAAATGTTTCTCAAGGCATGTTCAGAAACTTCTAACATAACCTTATTCCACACAAAAGGAAATCAGTTATTTGTACATTATCCAAGGAAGGTTGAGTAATTCACTGTGGTAGGAAAGACCTCTAAAAATAAGTCACCTCTCAGCAGATTCACTCCCTTCCTGTCTGGGTTTGAATAAGTTTGCAACTGCCTGAAAGGACAAAGCTTGAGGATGAATTACAGAAAACTCCTGTAATGATAACACTGTTCATATACGTTCATTTCACTCCTACTTTGTTTAAAAGCATTCAGCTATGAAGGGTGGAGCAACCTAGTGACCCAACAGGATGTGCATGACCAGTGCTCCTCATGTGTAGCCTTCTTTCATGTTTATTTTTGGATGTGTTTTCCTTTGTGTTTCGAAACAGTTTTTCGGGTGAGGTAGCTAGCACACTCACTAATTAATGCTAAAGAGGGGAAGTAAGGTCTTACCAACACAAAGAGTATCTCTTCGTACAGATTCAGAGCCCCTTGGAAACCTACAGCATTATTAACAGTGGCTAACAACTTCTTTCAAGATTGTTAGTGCTCCTCGGAGATGAAGGCCAGGGACAATTGGTCCACAAAGGCAACTCATCATTCCCATTGATTCCCATAACCTCCCAGAGCTTCTTCATCAGACAACAGTGCTCAGCTGTGTGAGAACCTAACCAGAGATTTTCTCATCTTAACTCTACTATAGCAGGCATTGATAGAAAATGAGTCCCCAAGGATGAGTAAGCTAACACGTTCAACAGATGTTCCCAAACAGGATGTTGCTTCAACAGATGCAGTCATTAGAGAAAAGACTAGACCGTTTTAACTGGCAATTGCTGTCACCCAGATATAATTTGTTTTCACCAGCATCTCCTGTTAAAAATGGAGGCGACAAAAAACTTTCTGTATTTAAAGATTTGATCAAATACGTAGTTCTAGGAAGCAGCTGATTATAAAGGATATCCTATCTCTTCCTCTAAGAGTATTTAAATTTATAAAACTGATGGAGGAACAGTGATAAAAACAATCTGTTCAGAAGCAGCAATCTATTTCTTTCGTTACAGACCCCATCATAATTGTACTCAAAAAAACTGATAGACTTCACAGTATATTGTGCATTAAATACGTTAATAAGCTATATCTTGGCTGTGAAACATTTCATCAATACAATTGTTTCTGAGAGCAATACAGCTAATATAGTTAAAGTTATTTTTCAGTTTAAACTCAGAAATATCTGCAAATTCACACTGCAAAGTTACAGAGATTCTGTTTCTAAACTTAGAAATAACTAAACCAGATAGGTATTATATCTTTATCTCTCTTAAACTCAATCTCAGGATTTATATTAGAAGTTTCATGAGTAATATATACAAATGGATATATGTCTTTCAAAGAACTAAATGGATTTGTGATAGAAAAACAGCACGTTTCACCTCTCTTTGCCTTATCATTAAAGTCAGTGCTAAATCGGTTTACACATGTTCATTTTCCAAGATTATGTTCATAACCTAAAAATAAAAATAATATTAAAAAACCTCAGATGTGGAATTTCCATGGTTTGTCAAAAAAACTTTAAACAGCTAACAGAGAGATTTAATTTATTCTTTTCCACAAAAGAAGGAGAAAAAGTAAGTTTTCCCAAAAGTAGATTTCATGGGAAAACAAAAAAACAACAAAAATCTCCACACACAAAAGCATACATAGAATGTATTTTTTGCACTTCTACCATTAATTATAAAAAGATCCTAAACATTTACTGTTTTGTGAATGTAAGAATTCCAACCCTACAGTTCATTTAAGTTGTTTTTAAACTATAGTATTTTATTATTTATATAGTATATAGTATTTTATTATATAATGGACAAACTGCTACTTTCTCCAATTTAATTCTCCTTATCTAGAGGGCCGAAATTTGTATACAATCAGAAAACTGCGAGGAAACAAACACAGCCTTGAAAAAAAACTAACAAATTAATTCTGCCTCAGATTAATTAGCAAAGTCGTATTTCATAGAATGATTTTTCCACTCACTAAAATCACAGGGACAGCCTCCTTGAGAGAAACCACACCAAAACACATGAAAAGTTCAGTGTAAAACTGTGCAACAGGCAAAGAAGCACCACAAAGCTAAACTGTGCTCTGCGACTGACATCTGCAGCAGACTAATTTTTACATAAATCAGAAATTTCAAAGAAAACTATTAAAGGTCCAAACACACTTGGAACAGAGTATCCAGGATAGTCCCAAACACAAGCACATGCTGTTCATGTGATAGATGGCTAAATCCCTTGGCCAGGAACTGCTATAATTTCATAAAATCAGTAATACACACGATGTGTACTGAGGCTCTCTATGATAGTTCCCATGACCTTTTCCAAAAGAATCTATCACCCAAAATCTCATCAAAACCAGCAAAACTGTTAGAAATAACTGTTAGAAATAACATGGAATTAATGATTAAAGACCAATTTACATTGGTATTTTTGTTTTAAAACAATTTTAAGTATGTTTTAACGTTTGACATATTTAAGAAGATAATTTAACCTCCACTCCCAGTTGTTTCTAACAGGAAGTCAACAATCTTTGCATGCTTAGCAGGAGAGTCACATGCACAGTACAAATGACTCTGCTTGTATCAATTAAATGTGAATTTAAAAAAAAAAAAAAAAGTCCATTGACAAATCCAGTTAGATTTATTCTTCTCCATAATGAGCCTGTAAGGAACTATCTACATGAAAAATTTCTGACCACTAGCAAACGTAGCATATGTTAAACAGATGAGACTGCTGGCATATTTAATTTTTCAATGCCAGAGTCCAAAACTATAAAGCGACCCCTGTAGAGAAAAAAGTATGAACTGCAGAAAAACATGACACGGTGAATTTATTAAAATTTGCTATGAGACTTTATGAGCATTTTAGCTGAGCTGTAGACACTGACAAGAAAACAGTACAAATTATGGGTATGCAATTCAAAGAATGAAAAGTTGGTACTGTCAGGGTAAGCACGCTTCACTCACACAATTGTCTCTCTTGCTTGGTCTTGCTGCACCATTAACTGTGCTCAAGGCAACGTATTTGCAGACAAGTGATATTAACGCCGTTTCCTCAGTCAGTGTAGCTAGTTGTGGGTATGATTTTCTTTGTGACACTTTTCCTTCATTGATACTTTAGGACAATTATTCAGGATATAATACTGCTCTCTATCAGGAATAGAGAAAGCCAAAAAAACTCTATCTGTCTGCACTCGGGAGAAAATCTGTACTTAAACCACAACCAGCATTTCTGAAATATATTTCTGAAATATAGTGTCCCTAGATCTGCAGTTTTCAGACGCAGTCACACCATCTGACAGCTCTACACAATACCTAAATGTGTACAGTCTCCATTTAAAACAAGCTGGAAGCACAAAACAGCAGTGTGGGCCAAGTCATCAGCATGCCTTCTCATTCCCAGAACACTTTTCAAATCAAGTGTAATGGTTACAAAAATGCAAACACCAATTGAATTTCAGTAACTTAGCAGATGCAAACACCAATTGAATTTCAGTAACTTAGCAGAGTAGCATGTTAATGAAGTCTTCTTAGCATGGATATCAAACTGCAGAGAGGTTACAGAATGAAGAACCTCAGTAGTATGAGGTTTCTCCACAAAGAAAAGTTTTAAGGGAATTCACATGTAATCAGTAACTTAATATTTAAGTGATCTTGACCTATCTGCAAATTCTAAATCCCTTAAAGGTGATGATGAGACAGGAGTAAAGGGGAATAATTTAGAATATCAGAGTATATTAAGGATAGATTCTCCTCATAAATGCTGGTAATAATAGCAAGTTTAAGGCTAAGAAAGCTACACCTGTAGTATACAAATAAATTCTACCTGAAATTTTGCCTAAGTTATTTCACTAGAAGAGTCCATATAAAGGAATGCAGGAGTCATGCAAAATATGAAGCACTAAAAAGAAGTAAAATTACTTTCTTTTTCTCTGAACTAATTTAAAAGAATTACTACTTTGCTTACAGTACAGATGAGATGATAATCCATTACAAACACTCAAAAAGGTTAAATCACTTTTTCCTGCATGAACTGCAAATAAATCTGAATTTACCTCCCAAAGTGCTTTAAAGTCCTTCTGCTCAATTCGAAGGAGTTCACTATACTCTCTGGTGACGATGGTTGCATGGCGAGGAGTGTTATCCAGAATGGACTCTCCAAAAGCAGTTCCTATTCCCAGAGTGCATATTGTCACAGCATCCTTCAAATTAAAAACAAAATGACACACATTAAACATTCAAGGACATTTTAGGAGTCTTTGTGTCATATCTGCTAACAAGATTTGCCTTAAGATTCTTCAGCAATTTGCTTTAAAGTAAAGTGTCAACAAAATTCAGTATGCTGATTACTAATACAGGAAGTCTCGATGTGGAAGCAAGTCAGACTTCTGTCTCCTATAGCCACCAGATGAATAAAACATTTGTGTCTGCAAAGTGGAGAACATGAGAACCATCTCCACCTTGGGAAGAAACTTACCACTTCTGCTCATCTACCTCTAAAAGGTACTGTGATGATGAGATCCTTCAGAAATGTCAGAGGTGATCAGCAGATAACTAGCATCAGAAATGCAATCTTGGAATATAAAAGTCTGCCCTATAAAGCCTACCCTTATCAGAAAGAAAATTGGACCATTAAGTCTTCTCAGTAAGTGTAACTTCCAATGACAATATCCTCTTGTATTTATCATGTATTTCTCTGCTGTACAAGGGTTGTGCACCATGCAGTCACATATTTTCATCATGTCTCCGCCCTTCTGTGGAAACTATCAGTCAGTCTCTCAATTGTTAATGGATGCCTGTCAATTAAGTAGCAGACGTAAGATTCTTTTTATGTAAGTCAGAAATCTGAAAAACTATTAAAGGACCAAACCAACTTGAAACAGTACTAGGGATATTCCTAAGCATACAGTAAAGTCCACCTCAAAAGAGTATGTGAGAATGTGCCATTTGTGTCAAAGAAAGATGGCTAAATCCCTCGGCCAAGAACTGCCCTTAATGGATTCAATATAAATTATGAGCTACTGCAGACAAAAAAATAAAACACTCTAAATAACTTATTGAATCAAGATCTTTAGACGTATGTCCTATTTTAGACTTAGAAGTTGTTGCATTTCTGAGGACAGGTTTGAAGTTGAACACTTATACGTGTCTCTTTCTAAGAGAGGCCTTAAGTGTCATTTGGGCCATTAAAAAAAAAATTAATTAAAAGCGTTAAAAATTAAACCAATACAAACTACTTTTTATTAAGAAAATTACACGTGCACACAAATACACAAATATGTTGATACACATAAAAACACATGCTAATTTTACTCCATACAACATTAGAAACACAGTTTAATTCTAAAATGTAGGATTCATGAAATGTCTGCAAATATAAAAGCAGAACATTTTGTCATCCCATCCACTGCATTGTTGTGTCTGATAATCCCTCAGAGAAGCATGAGCACAGTTCAGCAGCATTTTCTGTATTTAAAATTGCATTGTTTTGCTTTCATGCATCTAATAAGTGCTAATAGGCAAATGATATTAAGATCAAGTTAGTAGTTTTATAATTGCATTACAAAGACAAATGCCCATAATAGTTCAGTTCCCTCAACCATAGCAAATTGCTTTTGCACAGATATTACCATATAAAATTATGTGTTCGGGAAAACAAAATCAATTATATCTTAGGAAAGATCTAGGGAGAATTTATCAACTGCCAAAAAATATTTTTTTCAAGGAAGGCAAATATGAACAGGCACTCTTTAAAAGAAAAGAGTATTTGGGAATGAGCACCTAGGCACCTAAAGAGAAGTCTCTACAAACAGCCTGTAAGACAGACTATATACTGAAGTTCTGCCTTAATGCTCTAGCCTTTCAGAACTTAAACTACATGCATGCTACCATACTCACACAGGGACTCAAAGGAGCCACCAAAAAAATAATTAAAAAAAAATGTGTACTGTTTATATAAAATCTGATCTTCGGGTCTCAAATACATTACTCTCAACTTTAGAAAAGTTCACATAAAAGATCTCTGTTTAAGGCAGAAAAATCAAATAAACTGGTAGAAAATGAAACTTTTCCATTATATAGATGAGAAGCAATATTTACATTTTCCAGCTTCTTTCTCACTCAATTCCCACCTTCCAAAAAAATTACCTCCTTTGAAATGCCTCACCTTTTTTGATTCTTTACAACCCTAAAGAATATATTTTAAAAGATAAAATAGAAAAGAAAAGGAAAGGTGTTGGTTAAGGAACCACTTTCTAAGATAACATCATTGGGTGTTAAGTCGAGGAGCTGGAATGGTACTATGTACATTCATTAAAGTCCAGGCTTCTATCAAGAGAAAGTCTTTTCAGGTTTTTTTTTCCCCAGCCATCATTGCTCTCCACAGAGATGCAGTCTTGCAGTCAGCCTAGGGCACAAGACCATCTGCCTTCTTCAAGACTTCAGAGCTCCGTTTTCTCTCTGTCCCTTGTTTATACATCTCCCATCTTCTAGGGATTCAAGTGTGCATTTCCCATTACGCCTGTTAACCTTGCACTCAAGAATCTCCTGCTGTTCAGTGTAGTCTTCAGGAGGATTGCTAGGAGCTCAAAACTCGGTTTGCCGTTCCCCTTTGCAATCCTAAAAACAGCAGGGGGTTCTAGCTGCCGGTAACCAGCTAAAATCCACACAGCTATTTAAAAGGCAGGATTAAAGGACTAAAAAGATGAGATTGTTTCCATTGCTATCTGTCCTCTGAACACATCACAAAATGGAAGTGTTTAAATCAGAGGCTGTTTGTGTACTCAGTTTCACTCACTCCCATGGGTAGGTGAGATACGCAGTGAAAAGTTGTTAAAACCTCCCCTTGCATCATCCTAAAACATTACTGAACTTGTAAGATCATTCTATGGAATGGACAAGAATCAGAAACAAGATTCTGCCTTATTCCTTCCTCCCCATTCCACCATCACAAGGCACATCCCTCCATGTGACACTTTCTTTTCTCCAACCTGGCAAACAGAATTTTTGTACTGTGTGCAAACACAATCATGGTTTTTGAAATGAATGGGAGGGGAGGAAATTACGTATGCTTGACTAAAAGAAATTGGGCACTCTTCTTTGAAAGTTTATTCAGTATTTTGAGTTTATAAGGGAGTTTGTTTTTAATGTCATCATTTTCCCGCATCTTATAACTTTATTTCACCCTGCACCTGTGTCTAGCCAAGACACCATACTATCTCCATGCTTAATCGGAGATCTGCAAAAGCTGGCATTTTGAAAGTTTTCTTATTACTACTTGGACATGGTTCAGTTTGTCTTCAGCATAAATTTCCTTTTATAACAGAACAACTAAAGCATACACGAAAAAGTAAACTACCTGTTCTAAGAAGCGGTTTCCCTGTCCCGTTACCTCCACTGGAATACATTTCTGCCATTCAGAAAGGAAACCCTTGTCCAACTGTTTTTACGAATATCTTCCCATGCTAGAATTGCAGTTTTCTAACATATGCTCAGCCATCCTCTTTATACAAGATACCGCGATTTGCTTAAAGGAGACATTATGCTTCTAGAAGGACTGTGACCAATTTTTCTTCTTTTTCTTCTTCTCTTTACAGATCAAATTAACTGTAATGTAATAAAATATTCCATTATTTTATATCTTTCTACCTGATCTTCTAAAAGTTACCTGCAACATTTTGGACTTTATCCTCAGCTACCTGGTAGAAAGTTTCGAAATAATTTTTCAATATTAACTTTCAACAAGCTCACTTCAAATCCAAAATCAGTACATCCATGACACTGCAGAGCTCAGCACGCACCAACACACTCTACTTCTCAGTTGAGTACAGAAGTCCAGCTAACCTCTGTGTTACAATAGGTAGAGGAGTTGTCGTGTTCAAATAAAAAAAAATTAAAGTTAGCTTGGGCATACTTACACTACATCACAGATTACACACAAGACTGTGTTGTGACTTCACGTGGGTTATCTCCAAAATTCCCTAAAGGCTATTTACATGCATACATAATACAGTTTACATGCAGAAAGCAGTACTGCAAGGACTTCCTGTTGAAATCTCTTTCATTATTTCCACTTCACTTTATAACATAACTTCTTTGACCTCAGTTTGAAACAGACAGAAAATTCTTCCCTTTCTTATGTGGACATCTGAACCTTTGACTTCACAGTCATTTGTCTCTGATACCCCACAAACTTATTTGGCTTTTGATACCCAGCCCTCTGAATCCTCCTGCAACTGACACTGTTGTACCACCCAAGCACCCACAGATCCTCCATTAAAGCTTTTTTAAAACAGGTTAACTGCTTTTGAAGTCAATGTCCCGTGTTCAGTTTGGTCTGGTTTTAAAAACCGATGAGCTTAAAAAAGCCTCCACCAAAACACATGCAAAATAAACTAGCAATAGGCCTTGCTTGCAGTACAATTCAGCTGGTAGACTATAGCAAAACTGCAGACTGAATTGCTATTTGTTCTTTGTCTTTTGTCTCTTCATTCCTTCCCATTTTATCAGATAGTAATACAAATCTTAATCACACTGAGTAAAGGGCTCTGAATCTTATTCAGTAAAACACGATGTTGCACAATCTGACACAGATGTCACACTGATGCTTTTCATCACAATACATTGACCCCCAACTTTATTCTGAGGCATTACCTACAGTTACTCTTCAGAATCTCACAGAATCTCAGAATATACTTGGTAGGAAGAAACCTTCAAGATCATCCAGTCCAACCCAATCCAGCACTGAAAAGCCAACACTAAATCACATTTCTAAGCTGTTTAAACATCTAAATCTGTTAATCTTAAAAACAGAGTTAAAAAATTAAACATATATGAGGCAGCCAGCAGCATTTTTAAGACAAAACCCCAGAAATCTCTCTAAAAGGAGCTTTTATTACCATATACCATGGATGTAACATTGGGTGGGTAACAGTGTCAACTAAAATTTAAATTCAGGATCTGATCATAACTGAAGGTAAAGACCTCTTTCTGATAGAGTCTAAACAGGCTGCATTTTCTGTTCATTTTGAAGGACACTTAGTAAGTATCTCTGTGATTTTTAAGTACAGTATTTATCGGGGTGTTACAAACAAGTTGAGGCAAGATGAGAACAATTACTTACACTTACCTCTGCAATTCATAGCATGACATTTTTATCTTAAATAAAAATAATAATAAAAAATACCAACCCAACACAAAATTCCTCGTAAGTCTCTTCTTGGATGTTGAATACCCAGATAATTCATACATAATTGCACAGAAAACAGACCAGGCACCACCACTCAGGATGTACTGAATGGCTTGTCAGATTTCTGTACTGTAAATTGTATTATCCCTTTTCAATGGCAAATGAAATTACCATCATGATCAGCAGCAGGGAGCATATTTTACCACCTCAGTGGCACAGAACCAAGAGCCACAGAGAAATTTGCTCTAGTCAAACTCTTTAAAACAGGTCTACAACAAACAGTCGAACAGGATTTTCAAACTAGCCACTTCAGTATCAGCGACCACCTGTCCTCAAGCCCGTTATGCATTCTAACACTGCCCTCTTGTGGCATGATAGCAGTTCTGCAAGCACTCAGGCACCAATGTGAAACCAAGGCTTCTCTACAAGAGCCTATGTGTGTTTGTCTTTAAACAGATCTATGGAACGCTTCCTCTTATCATAATAGCAAATAATGACTAATGTTAATATTTTCGTTTATATGAATTCTCAACTTGGTCCCAATACAGCATTACTAACGTTTCCTGTGAGAAATCACAGATGTCTGCATGAGTAAGCTAATGTGCACCATACATATGAATTAACAATTCACTAGCTACACTGAAGTTTTCATCCATTACTGCATTTAGACATAATTTCTAGTGCAAGACACATGACATGCCTCTGCAGAAGTAAAGGCCATTTTTAGGCATTCTTACTAAGGACCAAATGCACAATAACTTACTGGACTTCTAATCAGAGAAAGTTACCAAACACCAAGGTGACTGCATAAGGAGTTAGCCGTTACACAATGGTTTTATTCTCAGTCTTGCTGAAATTTAAGTTCCATAGGTAGACCGATAAACATCTAGTAAAATTTGGACTAATATATATTTAATCAAGCACATTGATTTTCCAGATTTACGTTAACACTATAGGTATCATGTATAGCTGCCATCATCATATGGGTAGCTATAACCATATATCGCTACAACAAAACTCAAGATGTCCAGATGGAGATGGGTGGCAAGTGGTGTCCCTCAGGAATCAGTACTGGGACCACTGTTGCTCAACATGTTAATCAATAATATAGAGAATGAGATTGAGTGAAATCATCAGCTAGTTTGCAGATGACAGCATGCTGAATGGTGTGGTCAATATGCCAGGCGGATGGGACGTCATCCAGAGGGACCTGGACAAGCTGGAGAAATGGGCCCAGGTGAACCTCATGAAGCTCAACAAGGCCATGTGCAAAGGCATGCAGCAATAGGACAAGGGGCAACAAACTACAGAAGTATAGATTTCAAACTACAGAAGCACTGATTTAGGCTAGACATTAGGAAGAAATTCTTTACTATGAGGGTGGTAGAATATTGGAAGAGGTTGCCAAGGAAAGTGGTGAAGATCCTATCTCTGGGGACAGTCAAGACCAGGTTTGATGGGGTTCTGAGTAACCTGATCTAGTAAGCAGATGTCCCTGCTTACTGCAGGGGAGCTGGACTAGATGACCTCTAAAGGTCCCTTCCAACCTACTGCATTCCGTGTTTCTATGATCTAGTACAACCTCCTACTCAACTATTAAAAAAGTTATATTAGCCTTGTCTAACGACTTTTTAACCACTAGAAACCTAAATACCAATTTAGTTCATCCCTTACCGGAAAAGATGGCATAGTCCTTCTGTATTTTTACACACAACTACAAACTTCTAAACTTGTAAGTTCAGGTAAATTTCTCTATCTCTTCTTCTCTGACAGAAGTTTCTCACAAACTTTAGTATCATTTACGGTATAATAGTAACAACAGAGCAATTCATAGTTACAATGATTTTGCAATGGAAGCTCCGGTTCCTGGATGATGCTTCTGGAAAATGTGCTCCAGCGTAGGTTGCAAGCACCCCTGCACCTGAAGCACTTGTCATCCGTTCCTACCTAGGAAAACTACACTGGCAACTGAGTCTGCCAGGGCTGTCCACCTACAGAGTCACTATTTCCTCCATTATCTGAGTCTGTGGTGAGCACAGAAGGCAGGGAGTACTTTAAGCTCAAGACTGGCCAGCACTATGCCAAGAAGAATGTACAAGCAAGACTGGAACACAGTATGAAGGAGCTAAAAGCAGGACAAAGAGAAGGAGATCAAAGATGGACAAGGAGGGACATAGTATAAACACCAAGATGGAGCAAACCCAGAGAAAATACTGGACTCAAATACTATCTAGGAGTCACAATACTGCTTAGGATTCCCAAATCACCAAACATATCCAGAACTAGGATGCATGAGCTGCTGTCCTTTTAGCAGCGTGGTTGTATGCTGTGGCAACTAGGCAGTGGTAAGAATTTAGTTCTTTATTTGTGTAAGAGGGAAATGTGAGGTTAAGAAATTACTGCAGAATATAATTTCTATAACTCAAACTACATGTAGTTCTAAAGTCTTCTATTGGCAGGAAAACACAGTGAAACTGAACAAGCAGAAAAAAGTATTTACATTAGATTTCTTATAAGGACCAAGTGTTCCATCCTCCATCTAATGAAATAGATTCTTAGTTTAATTCCAAACAGATTCTTAATTTAACTTACACATCCAGATCACTTTTGCAGACGTATTTCTTTCTGATTCAGTAAAGAGCACTAGTCCTTAATAACAGTGTGGTGCCATCTTTTGGTAAACACCAGAAAATATTCGTGATCGCTTTAGACTTACCTGCATAGAAAAGGGTCTCATAAGAGCCCAGTACTGCTCCAAATTATGACAATATTAATGATAGGAAGGCCATGCTGAGAATTGCTCAAATTATGCTAATTACATTTTCCATCAGTCTCTAATTAGTAAAGTGATTACTAAAAATAATGACATGAAAGAAGTTCCTTTTGTATTTATCATTTTACTCTAAGATGTAGAAAGACTCAGTGTTCACACACTGCAGTGCTCAACAATGTGAAAAATCTCAATTCTGCCAATCTGCTGTGATGAAAGAACATTCTCCAATCAGCCAACTGGGCAAAGAATACACCTCCACCCCCACCATGCATGTTATATTCAGTCAAGGTGGTCTAAAGGAGTAGTGTTCTACAGCACAACGAGTCACACCAGAAGTACAACCCCATCCTTAGCTAAATGATGGAACAATTTTGGATCTCATGCACAGAAGCAGGGAATGGGGCATGATGTCTTCCCAGAAGACTCAGGTCACATCAGGAAGTGCATCAGCGGTCAGCATAACATTAGACAACATCAATGGGAGACTCTCTAGGAGAAGTATCTCATTCTTATTATGTATTTAGTCTGAATTCCCAACTTCCTAAATCCGGAAGTGACAAGATGCTGAGAAATCACTTGCAGTTTAGGGTGAATTTTACTTGTTCTACTTCTTAACACTAAATAGGCATTGCCTCCAGGCTTTCAGTCCAACAATGGCAGCAGCTCCTATACTCTGCTATTACTGTAATACTTGGTATTCCTGCAGTGGAGACTGCAGTACGCTGTTATTGAACTGTACTGTTGGTGAGTTCATTTGGACCTTCTAAACGAGGGCTGAATTAAAATATTTCCAAGAAATTAATTAATAACTCTAAGATCTTCAGTTTAACTTCATATGGCACTACTAGAAAAGACAGTATAGAAAAGACATATTAAAATGAGACTCCTTTCCAGAGCATTACATTTCCATTTTCTTTAAATGAATGGCATCATTTGTTTCCATAGAGAAAGGACAACAGAGACTCAGAGAAACATGCTTGTGGTAAGACAAAGTATCTGTACAATACATATTATCTACCTCAACATAAGTTATATTCTTTCTTTGTACTACTGATTGGATTGTTTCAATGAAAAAAATCCATTTTACCTGGTGGTTGCTTGTATCAGAAACCTTCACATCCAGTGATCCTGTCAGAACAGCATACCAGTTTGTCCCAATGTCACCCTGACGGAATACTGGAAAGAGGAAATCTTATAAATAAGAGTTATCTCTTTCAGTTTAGCAACATTAGCAAACATTTTCCTTCATATTACTGTACTGCTGTAGTCACTGCTTCCACTAAAGAATTTGTTGTATCAGACTATTTACTTACTATTACAGTAATATTTCCAATGACACTAGAAGGCACATCCTTTAGTAAACTGGTCAATACACCACAGAAACAATGAAAGCATACAGAATTGTTCAACTCTTCTCCCCAGTCTGCTTTGCTTTTACTGCTATCTTAGTTAAAACCAAAACAAACAAAAAACACTTTCTGAACAATGTCCCTTTGAAATTCAAAATCTTTCAGTGTAGACACAGCTCCCACTGACTTCAGGAGGAGTTCTGACTGAGAAGTAATCGCAGTACTTCTTATGTTCAGGCACTTCAAATATGTGATTCCAGAGGACCAGAATTCCTATTACTCTAAACAAATGCTAGTGCTGTGTGTCTTAAGCATGCCAGATTTACCTGAGGGCTGCTTGAGACTGTTAAATACCATGTCTCCATCAGCTCTTCCCCTGGTACAGCTCTAGAAACATTGCCATCACAAGACACCACTTATTTCCATCTCAGTTTCACAGACCAAGAACAGCTATCCACCTTTATCTGGCACATGGGTTGCTACAGCAGGTACAGCACTGTCATACTCCACAGAAGTACGCAGCTCTGCAAATCTACCTTGTGTTAGCCAGAGTGACTGCAAACCACACACTATTAAGTGAAATGCCTACGTGCTACACTGTTGCCCCTGACATCACAAAGAATATACAAAAGAGATCAATAATATATTTACAGAAGGAGAACAAGGCTTAAGAGCAATCATTTGCTCTTAGTCTCTCAACAAAACAGCAGCAAAGTCCTGAATGTGATAATGTGTGTTTTGTTACCATAGATTCATTGCACACCATATTTGTAAAGCAAGCAACACTTTAGTCCTGCCTTCCCCTTTAACTATGACTAAACATTTAAGGCTGTTTCACTGATTGTGCTTTCTCACTGATCTCCTAGAGACAATCCTAACCAAAGATGCAATTTAATCTACAAAAAACAGATCAGCATATGAAGCTCTCTTACATGTGATTCCTTTTTCCAGATTTTCATAATATCCACAGAGGCATATCTGCTGGAGGAGGTTTGGATGAAATTTCTCAAAAGCTTTCACTTCCTTCAGTCGTGTAAATATGATATCTACATCTTCACTGGAACGTTCCAAAGGTCTGCATGAAAACAAATGAAAAAATTCTCAGAAGCTTTATCAGAGAAGCATCCCCATCTGCATGCACCAAACTTGTAAATGTTTAGATTAACTGTCGCACTATAATACCAACCCATTAAAATGTGCTTTACAGGTGCATGACAAAACCCTTCCAAAACATCCTAACAACTGTCCTTTTTCAACTTAAGCATAATTACTATCATTTCAACACAGGCAGCATCTAGAAGCCCCATTTAGTATCAAAGTCCTACTGCAGCAATTATGGGAAAAGTATATAAAATGATACAGTATTTCATAATAAAGAGCTTAGAATTATGTATAGTTTTAAGTTTGCAAGAGGACACAAATAAACAATGCCCAAACACAGAAGAGGTCTGTGGAATCAGTGTTCCCTTGAATAAAATACTACGAGGACCAGCAGTTCAGCAAGTTCAGAAAATTACTACCTGTTTTTGAAACTAGTGAACTAGCTCCATAACATACATTTTAAATGTGATTATCAAACGTTATGAATCAGCAGGTAATCCAACCACTAGCTGACAGCATTAAAAAGAATCTTTTATAATAGACTAAATGCCTACCACTACACACAGAAAGAATCAGAGAAAGTTCCTAGGAAACCATGAGGGATCAGATGCAGAAATCATTTCTGTGTGAGAGTACCAGAAAGATATACAGTTGCCCATGATCATTAGACCTATCACTCATTAAATGCTGCTACCTAGTTAACTTTACACTAGATGGGCTTCTAAATGAATAGACATCAGATAGCTTGCAATAAGCAAAAACCAAATTCAGAAATAGGTATCTTTATCATCTTATTGTTACACCCACAGTGTAAGGGAAGAACCTCATATCCTACTCACACCGAATCTCTCTCCTCTTTATTAAATTAAATCTAGAAGAGATTAAATCTCTATCCTCATTTATACTCCAACTTACCCTTATTAACTACAGATGAGAATAATAATTCTCTACATCACAGTGACATCCTCCTACCATTTCGAACAACATCCAACTACAACAGTTCTCTTGAAATATTTCAAGTAAGGTTTCACCCATTCCTTATTTTTGAGCGTGCACTAGCTGACAGGTACTAATAAGCATTACCACTCTTGCCAAAATCCTTTTAAGAAGATTAGGAGGCACAGCTTACAAACCAATTTAAAAGTCGTTTATACAAGCTCCCCACCCAAACTACACCAGCACTTGCAACACTAACTTCATTAATCTTCGGAGTCTCAAAATTAACAGCAAAATCCAACAAGAAAAAATACTCTCAGAATCTCAGGGATCTCAGTATCCCTCTTCCTAGAAAAGCTGTGTCTGAGACTCTCACTCTTACAGCCGCTCCTAGCAGACTCTGTTCAAGTCCACCAGTCCATGTGCACAGAACTGATTGCACGATCTCAGCATTTAGTGGTTTTACGTGTTTGATGCAGCCGTACAGTAGAAAGCAAAGAGGGTTAACAAACAATATGCATCAAAACTTAATCAACACTGTGCTCTTTCTGAAATGAGTGCAGAAATCTCTCTTTTGCTTCTGTTCCTGTCAAGAGAAAAGGGGGGAGGGGATTTAATTCACAAGACTGCACAGGGTTTTCTCCTAAGAACTGTTGAAGACTCAAGAGATAGGATTTCCCTCTAGTTTAGAAGAAGGTGAGTGCAGGGCTCACTTGCACTGATGTGGCTAGGAGTGCCTTGTGTTAGGCACAGGAGTTGCTCGCTCTTCCGGCAAAACTGCTTCATGACCCGAGTAAATTGAGTCACCATCGAAGCACAGCAATCTCACAGGTAGTTGAGCCACACAGTTGAGTCCTGGTGGATAACAAGTTAACCATGAGGCAGTAATGTGCTCTTGTATTCAAAAAGGCCAGTGGTATCTTGGAGTGCATTAAGAAGAGAGACCAGCAGAACAAAGGTGTTATTCTCCTCCTCTATTCTCCACTAGGGAAACCACATCTGGAGTACTGTGCTCAGATCTGGGCTCCTCAGTTCAAGACAGACAAGGAATGACCAGATAGAGTCCAGCTGAGGATTGTGAAGATGAGTAGGGGACTGAAGCATCTCTCTTAGGAGGAGAAGCTGAAAGACTTGGGGCTATTTAGCCTGGAGAAGATTGAGAAAGGAACTTATCAATGCCTATAAATACATGAGTGTTAAGAGGATGGGGCCAGACTCTTTTCAGTGATGCCCAGCAATGAAAGGAGGGGCAACAGACACAAATTGGAAGACAGATGTTCTGTCTGAACATAAGGAAAACTAACAGAGCCACTAGGACAGGCTGCCCAGAGAGGCTGCAGAGTCGTCTTCTCTGGAGACACTCAAAACCTGTCTGGATGCGACCCTGTGCAACTTGCTCTAGGTGCACTAGCTTTAGCAGTAGAGGGTGGACTAGATGATCATCAGAAATCCCTTTCAACCCCTACAATTCTGTGATTCCTTAGAGCACTAATGATTAAGTCCATTAATTAGAAAAATTCTATTGATGGCAGACAGAGAATTATTCAAGCTTTAATGTCACTATAGAAGGCAGTGTTATGAACCCATAAAAGGAACCATTCCGCAAATCAGGGAGATGGGCTGCAGAAGTCAACCCCGAGAAAGTGAATCTCCCTACACCTCCTACATGGATCCAAAAGCCTCTGGAAATGTTTTTCCAGGGACCATACTAGAGCACTTAAGTCACTCCTCTGTGGTCACCACTGTTGTTCACTGGACAGCAATTTCAGTGAGCTCAGCCCCTCTCTGCTAAGCTGGTGCTGGTGAGGCTGTCCTGTCCTGTTAAACTGAAAATTGACTGGGGGGTTAGACAAAGCAATTGTCTAACCCCCCAGTCTAAAAAAAAGATACACATCCTTCCAACCAGTCAGTTCTCAAATCTGTTTTATCAGTGGAATGCCAAAAGATGTATTTATTAAGTAATGATATCCATAAATATTTATCTCAAAATAATACCTTTTGTATTATCTGTGCCTCAAACCAGCACAACAATACAGCTATATTATCACATTCATATGCTTTTTAAAAAAGACAAAATACTTACAAATCATAATTGCAAGGGAATGTTCCCTTTTTTATGTCTGGTGCTTGCTTTGCAATCAAGGTGTGACTAACCCTTATCCAACAAACATATCAACTGTCCTAAACGTGAACTGCAGCTCAGGACAATTAAAATTCCATTTGACAGAAGTGCATCTTGATGAAATTATATTAATCAGCACTGAAACTTCATAATAGGTATTAAAAGCACTTTAACATGAAGACAGACTATGATACATTGGAAATGAAATTTAAAATTGAAAGATACAGACAAATTATGTTATCCTTTGACTCAAATTCTGACCACTGCCATCCACCAATACACCATGTTAAATGCACCTTTACCAATTTATTATATGCATGGTTACAGCTAACGAAAATTTAAAACTTACAGCAACTATGAAATAACTTCTATAGATTTATATTGACATACATACATTTTGATAACTGTTGAATTCAAAGATAAAGTGTAAAGTCAGTCTGGGAAACACTGAGGATACTGATAAAGTAGCAGAATCATACCAAATATAATGCAGAAAATACTAACAGAGAAAAGTACCACAAGAATGACCACCTTGTTAAGTGCAGCAAACTGTAAGATGATGATGAAAATTTATGTCATACTAAATATGAAAATCACTTGTATTTCAAAAATATCTGGCAGCCATCTGGTTTTTAGGCCATGGTTTCAATTCATAGAATGGTTTAGGTTGGAAGTGACCTTCAATCTACTCCAATGCCCCTGCCACAGGCAGGGACACCTTTCAACTAGACTTGGTTGCTCAAGGCCTCATCTAATCTGGCCTTGAACACCTTCAGGGAGGGGGTATCCAGAACCTCCCTGGACAACCTGTCCCAGTGTCTCATTATTGCTAGGCACCCTTATGAAAAGTACCTCTCCAGCTTTCCTGTAAATTCCTGTCAGGTATTGAAGGTAGCACTAAAGTCCCCCCATTAGGTATGGCAAAAGGTGCCAGCAACGAACTTAGCAGTTCAAAAACTCATCTACCTGCTTTTGCCTTGTCTTGTGTGATACATTTGAAAGCTACCTATGAGATTTAACATGAGGAAACAAAAAGTGTTTAAATCCCACAATCACTACTAGCTGGTTTATTGTGTTTTTATTCCCTTGCTGAAATCTAATTTTTTATTATAAAAAAATAGTCATCTCAGAACAGAGGATTTTAGATATCAAATCCTAACATGCCAGAAATAAGTCAAGAAATGACAGTTTAGACATGTTTCCAGGATCATCTGGTAAAAGAAAAAACTTCAGAGTTTCACAAGTACCACCTCACCAGTCATGCGCCACTTCACAAGACTACCAACTAAATTTTAAGATATCAATAGACATATGCATGTACTAGTTTGCTCTGGTGGGCACTGACAATGTTTATACACATGAATGCTAGGGTACTTGCTATTTCTTCCTCTCAATACCTGTAGAACAGGTGTGTAACTCATGACAACCACACGTAACAAATGGAAGCTAATAGTGGAAACGCCTAAGCTCTTCAGGAGAAAAAACCAGCTTGAATCCATGTAAAATAGAATTCCAGCTCTCACTTACCTTGAATTCACATATGTAACAAAATGCACAGACCTACATGATTACAGCAAGCTATATTAACAAGTATTTTGGCCTTTCTGAGAAAATACAGGAAGTTTTTTTTATTGTCAAAGACTGCACCTTTGCACTGGACTAGAAAATAAGCTGCATGATGTGGAAAGATAGACTTGTTATCATTCATCACTCTCACAAGACTGCACCTCTGCATAAGTGCTGGAAAGCACTTTGGCTATATCTATATTGCTCTGTCTCTTGAGTTTCTACATTCACTGCAGTGCCTGCTGATGTAACCCCACAGACTGGCTCCAAGCATATGCCAGCTTAGCCATATACTAAATACAAAGAAAGAACATCAAGCATGTAGGAGCTGCTATGTATGTTCAGGATTTTGCTCAGATCTAAATCACGTGGGAAATGGTGGGGCTATTTCTATGGATTTGTCACAATTAAACAAGGGTACATATTTAAAATACACAGAAGTCAGTGTGTGTTTTACCAATCGCATAAAAATGTGGTTTACAAGTAAACAAAGTAGCAAATAATAGTAAATAAAACAGCAAATAGTAAACAAAATAAATGTCCAGAACAAAAGTTTCATTTATTTCTTATGGTTTGCTGCCTGGACTGTTAAAGAAAACAGCATTAGTCAATGCAGTCCTACAACACTAAGAGGTTACCTGGGAATGGTAAAAACTGGGAGAAAAGGAAGGTTTCTCTTGAAGGTTTCTCTTGTACGCACAAAGGCCTCTCTCCACAGCGTAGTCCCAAACGGCATCAAGTGTCAAAAGCTAACGGTGCTCAGTGAATTGCTATAAACCACGTGAGTCCTTTAAGACAGCTTTATTTCAATCACATGGCACAATTTATGGTCTAATTTTTTGTTAACGATTTCCCTAGACTACAGAGGATACAGTGAGGGTTCAGAAATCAAATGACCTTGCTGCTGAGCTAAACCAGCAAGTGTTGAAGTTAGGAATGCAGCAAAGTATGTTCAAACCACCAACCATACAAACCAACACTGTGAGACTTCCTGTTGCAACACCCAGCGAAAGCACTCCATGGCATTTATTTTTAAAGGTGAAGAAATAACCTGCCTGTATTTTTCCAAGGTTGCACACCACCTCTGCGCACAGGTTAGCCAGCCGCAACTCCCACCCACGCAGTGCTGGCCGCTCGCCTGTACCTGGCCCGCAGCAAAAGCTGCCGGCCAGCCCGGGGCACAGCCGCAGCTGGCAGAAGTGGCTTGTCGCCAATAAAGGCAGCCTCCTTCGGTGTGGTCTTGTTTGGGTTTTTTTTCTTTTCAGTCTCCAGACAATGGTCCTGCGCCTGCTTGAGCCACTGCGCGCTCAGAGTTGAGGGTCTGCTCTTTCCCGCCCGACCCGTGAGGCGGCTGGGCCAGAAGCTATGAAGTGGAGCAGGGCGGTGTGCTGAGGTGAGACGAGGCCGGGGCCGGTGTGCTGAGGCGAGCTGCGGCCAGGCCGGTACGCAGAGGGGAGGCCAGGGCCGGTGTGTTGATGGGCTGTGACGCAAGACAGAGGGCGGACTGCGGCCAGAACGCGGGGGGACATCGGGTCTAGCGTGGTCGGCATGGCGAGTGCCCGGCCAACAACCCAGACCCCCGAGCCGCAAAGCCTTCTCCCTGGCCTGGAGCTTCCCCTCCTCCACCACGTGCGGCATTTTCCGGGCAGCGGATCCAGGCGGTGTGCAGCTACCCCAGTGGGGGTACCGCTGCCCGGACCATTTCGAGCCCTCATCCTGTTTCGGTCGCCCCGGCTCTGCGCCTTTCAGGCATTTTACTTCCCACCTGCACAGTCCTTATGTAAGGCGGGATCTGATGGGGAGCGGGGTGTCAGCACACACATACACATGCATGCAGGGGTGCAGGTTACAGGCATACAGAATTCCCTCCGCAGACGCTCCTGTGACGATACCGGTACCTTTTATCCAGGCAAGCGATCCACTCGCCGGAGGATGAGGAATGGGAGGTGTGAGCGGCGACCATGTTGGACAAGGATCAGGTCGCCGCGTACCCGACTGGTGGCGGCTCCCCCCGCTCGCCCGCCGCTCGGTTGGCCCGTCCTTCCTCGCTCCCACCCTCCGCGCACGGCGCGATGGGCTCGCCCAGGCCCCCGCTACAGCCCGCCCTGCCCGCAGCGGGGTGGGGGAGTGTAGATCTGCCAGGCTCGCCCCCGCCTCGGACCGCGGCTCAGCAGTGCCCTAGCATCGCCTCGCCCGGCTGGGGCGGCCCGCACAGGAGGAGCGTCTGGCCCTGCCGCCCCGCCGCCTACAGGTAGGGGCACGGGGAGGGCGCGAAAAGGAGTTACTCCCCTCCTGTAAGGTGTTGCAGCTCTCCCGTGGCTTTCGTGAGCTTCTCAGTATGTACACTTGAGCTCAGTTTACTAGTCCCTGCCCTTGCTTCACCACGGATGTCTGGGTTGGGCCGGGAAGAATACAAGCTTTTTACTTATAAGCAGCTCAGGATTATTTTAGCAGCTTTCCTGAGCCCCCTCTGTCTGTTCCCCCAGTAGCAAACCCACAGTAGCTGAGCAAAACAGGGTGCAGTTTACATTTCAGTAATTTTTCTGAAATTCAAGGTCCTGACTATGCTCTTTGACGGATTCGTGTTCCTTAGTACTGCAAATTCCACCAGTGCATGATCACTGCAACCCAAGCTGCCTCCAGTCTTGGCATCCCTGATGAGCTCACCTGTAGTGGCCAATAGATCCAGTATTGCATTTCCCCCAGGTAGGGGCATTTGCTGTTTATCTCATGAAGTTATTGGCATCCAGGAGAGCCTTGACTACAGGTCACTGTGTTATTTTTCCAGCAAATGTCATGGTTGAAGTCCCGCAGCCTGTGAGTGTGATGCTTCCTGTCGCTAGAAGAGGAGTGCTACATGAATAGGCACCTCTTGATTGGGAGGCCTGTGGTAGACTCCAACCACAAGGTTCCACTTGTTGCCTTGATCTCTTAACTCCTACCCGTAAGCTTTCCACTTGCTCATGGCTGTTCTTTAGAGACTTCTCTTTGCATTCACTTGCTTTCTTAGAGGGCAACATCTCTGCCCCTCCTGTCCCTTCTGAACAGCTTGTATGCATCAATACAAGCCAGACTCATAGCATTCATCCCACCAGGTTTCAGTAATAGCGACTATGTTGTAGCCTTCCAGCAGCAAGGCAAGCTTCCAATTCCTGCTGTTTGTCACCCATACTGCATGTGTTTGTGTAGAGGCACTTCAGCTGGGCTGTCAGCCATGTCCCCTGTTGAGAGAAGCAGCCCTCAATTCCCCTTAAGGTGTTTCCCTGATATTTTCCTGTTGGCTGCTACTGCCTCAGGAGACCCTGGCTCATCTCTGTGATGTGCTGCTGTGTCCCCACCATGCTTCAGACCCTTACTTGCCCCCTATCCCACCAACCCTGGTGTGTCATCCCACACCTTGAGACATAAAAAGACTGATATTATCCTACCTAGTGTAAAGCCCTGTCAATCAACCCTACAATCCATTGCAAAGACCCTCTTTCCCCTTTGAGAAAGGTGTCTGTTTGACATCAACAACTCTGGTGCTGTGTAAGCCATACTATAGTCAACCCAAATTTATGGTGGTACCACCAGCCATGGACCCATGTATTCATGGACTGAATTTAATTGTTCATTCTATTGTCACTGCCTGTGTCTGGAAGAACAGAAGATGACTGGTGCCCTGGAATCTTTCACTACTCATTCCAAGGCCTTAAAGTATCTTTTAGTTGCTCTTGGACTAACATTCATTACTTTCTCTCCACCTACATGGAAGATAAGTAATAGGTAATAGTCAGAGGACCACACCAAGCTAGGAAGTTTCCTATTGGTATCTCTAACCTAGGCTCTAGAGAGACAGCATACCTTCCTATAAGAAAAATCTGCCAGATTCATTGTACACTCTGTTCCTCTCAGAAGGGAGTCACCTATGGCTATAACTATTCTACTGTGGTATAGTCTAGCATACAACAAATACCATCCACACATTTTTATTGTGATAGGGCGACCTGCAAGATGCTCTGCTTTATAGTGTGGTCACAAATCATTAATTCAGATGCTGATAGTCTCCTGGTGCCTTTTCTAGTTCTCCCTGGACTCTGCCCTATGCTCTAATATCTTCCAATGTACCAAGCATAATTTTCTTATATGTACTACTTCACATTTCACATTATACCTTTTAAGAACCTCATTGCTGCAACAGTTGCTGCCACAGTTTCTCCAGTACCTTAACAGAAATACATGTTAGTATCAAGATATTCAACAGTATAATTAAAAAATCTAAGGAAATAAGTCAAAAAATCCCTTTTACTAAAAGGATGTAGCTAAGAAATTGGCATAGCAGAGGAGAATGCCACAAAAGCCAATTCTTTCTTTTGCCTCAACTAAAACGCATGCTAGAGGAATAGAGAGGCTGCCAGTCATTGAGATGAAAACTGCATCCCTTCCTATGCTATAGTCCATGGAGAAATTTTATGACTAATTTTTGGATCTAAGCAATCAGTCTACTTGAGTAAAATCAAGGCTATTTATCGCCCAATATGTCAGTGTTTGGGAATGAACAGAGCAAGAGCTTCAAAAGAAAGAAACTAAATTCTCAGGCGAATGATTTATAACATAGTGTGTACATCACACTTTGTGATTTTGTACTTCCATTATAAAACATTAATCACACTACTCCACATAATTGCAGTGCTTCCTTCCAGAGTTAGCACACAAGGCAGCCTTTACTGCCCTTTCTCCCCTCAACCTAGTTTAAGCTGCAGATGCACTTTCCTTTTAACTGGCATCAGGCCTGAGAAGAAGCCCAGAAATGACTCCTAGCTGAAGGCCTTTATCTTTTCTCACAGGCTGTTTCACTGACACAAGCAGCATTACATATATCAGTGCCAGCAGTTTTGTACATAGCAACAGTGTAGCTCAGTAAAACCACCCGCTCCACAAACGATCAGTGTTCCCTCAAGCCACCTTTGTCCTCTCCCATGTAATGTTTAATGACCCAACCGCTAGAGGACAGGCTAGGCCACTATAAAAGCTAGCAAGTGAGGATATTGCCTTGATAAACAAAAATGCTCTCTTGAGATGCAACTTGTGGAAACTTTTGTTGGTGTTCATGAACCTACCCTTGAGCAAACAACCTACCAGCCCAGTGACAGCCCTCTGCAGTTACCAATGCTTTTGATTCCAAGGGCTTGCAGGCACAAAGGAGATGTTGCTTGAGTGTCTGACTGTGGGCAGAAGTTGGACACCTCTTAGAGATGTACCTTTTCCATGGACTAACCATTAAATGGGAGTTTAACACTCTGATTGTACAATCTAGACAGGCACAGAGTGGGCTAGGAATCCTGTATATATCCATACTTTGTACAAAAGTGTTGCAATTAGAGCAAGAGGACCAAAATATACCTCTGGCAGTTGGGTATGTATAATCACATACCTTTCTAATTAAGGTAAGTGAAATGTCTCAGAGAAACCTAGGCAACAGGGAATAAATATTTGACTGGTTTAGATATCAACCTGTCCACCAAAGGATCTCCAAACTGCACAGAAATATCCCAAACTGCTGAAATCAGAAATCCTGGACCCCAGCTCAGTGCACATTCTCCTGAAATAAAAAGTACCAAAGAAGGATCTCATATCTCATATGACAAGTCAAATAGAATGAAGATTATCCAGCGGCTCTTAAGAATCCAGATCATAACAAGCCTAGGGAATATATCTGAGAGTATAGGCCTTATGTTAATAGGGTCAAGTGTCTGTTCACCTGTGAGTAAGAGCATATCCTAATAGAAGGTGCAGAAACACACGTCATTAATGTAGAGACTACACCTCCTCTTGGTGCCTCATAGTGTCCATTCTTTATTACTTTAAGCTATGCACTTACACAGTAGAGAGATTACTCAAAAGATATTTGAAACCCAAGCCAAAAATGCACTCATACTCAGTCTCACCTATGTCTACACATGCCTTTTATTACCCCTTTTGTGAAGTTTCATCTGGGAAAACATAAAGGATTATGCATCATTAAAATGACTGGTGGTGTGAAAATCTTAGAAACAGGGTTTTTTTTTTTAGCATTTATGAAACTCCACAATAACGTTTCAGATTTAATTTCTGCCTCTTGAACAGAGGAGTAATGAAACTTTTTAGAACTTGACTTGTGAGACATTATGCAGCCAAAAATTTCGAATAGCAGCTGCTCTCAAAGGAGATTGCTGCTGGGAAATGAAGAGTTGGCAGCTGAGATATGCAAAAGATCAACTGGTCTTTTAAGTTTCCACAGTTTACAGAGGAGTGACAGGGTGATGCAGAAGCCCTTAAGGCACAGAAAACCAGAAATCAACCAGCCTTCAAGTTTCTTGTCCCTGTAAGACAAAGTCAGAAAGCATAGGGTCCAAACTTTAGTTTACACTGTGGGATGTAAAGCAAATCATGTTGAAGTTAATACCTTGACTATTTAATTGTGAGTTTTTGTGGTTTGTTTTTTTTTTTTTGCCAGCACAAATACCCATTCCTTTAGTTCTTTACTCAAATATGGTCAAAGAGCTGTTGCTAATATCTTCCAGAATAAATAAATCAAGTTTCCCTTAAGTAGGAACCTACTATGAAAAACTTGACCCAAAAGACTGGATGATAGATGTTAGAGCTTAAAAAAAAAAAATCCTGGATGTATTTGTTAAGATGTATATTACACAATAATAGAGTATTTAAAAGAGGGCTACTGTGGAAACCACTAATGATATCAATAATTTTAAGCAGATTCAAGCAACTGAAATAATACTGTTAAAACAGACTGGTAGGGGGGTTACCTATTTTATATGTCAATTCGGGATGCTCTATATAATACCATACTAATAAAATTACAGGTATAATGCAGTGAGGAATTAGTGGATGCAGAATCTATAACCTGCCCACCGCCATCATAAAGCAATTTCGTTTCAAAGGTAACACAAAACTCTGCAATCTCAGTCCTCAATTCTGACCATCCATCTTAAAGATAATACCTTGGGGGAGCAGCTGGCTTCCAGCCACCAACAGACATAGGAATTGAAGTATTGCTCAGCATCCGGACTCTTCTAATTCAGACTGGCTGTACTGAATCTAATTGTTAGTACAAGGGATTGACTGAAAAATCCTTTGTCCCTAAAATACTACTGGGTGGCAAGGTAAGATAAGGTTAACTTCAGCAGCTTTAAAATTTTTAGGATTTCATTTCTCTAGAGGAATCTCAAGCTTATCACTTAAGTATGTTTTGTGCTTCAATATGGAAGCCATGTTAATTAGCAGAAGTCCAGAACGAGCACACAAATTCTACCTCAAACAATACTTTAAACTCATGTATCACTCTATACTCCTGGAAGTAGAACTGAAAGAACTGTCCTGCATGTTTAGAATCCAGTAGGACCACATTCAGCTGTAGGAACCAAATTGTGTTATCAGTTGTACATACACAACACCTACTGACTTCAGAGGAATAATCAGGATATAATGAAATAAAGAGAAAAACATACATATGAGTTCTTTTGGGATTTGTATACTGTGAGGGCTGCAAAAGATGTGATGGTCTACAAACTTATAACAAAAGCATGAAGTAATACAACTGTCCTGTAAAGTCTACAAACAAAATACTGCTTCTCCTCTCTAATGCTAAACCCATTTATGATGACATAGCAGAGGGTTTTTAAGAACTTTAGGAGGACTTCCTTTCCAAACTAACTTCCTGCACCATCCTTTGGTCTGTTTCTCGCTCCTGTCCTACTAAGAGATTCAGGACAACTCCCCACTTCACTTCAAAGCACCTTCTTCAGGTGCACAACACCACAAGCCTTTCAGGAAAGCTTTCCATCACAATTCTCATGATAGCTTTACCATCATATTCTGCCAAAGGTTTGTATTGCCAAAAAAACAAACCAGATACTGCTGTTAAACTACTAAGAAGAAGAGGTACCAGAAGGAAAACATACAGTGTCCTATATAGAAGGTGTTGCACAAACACTGGTGTGAGGTGGAGAAAACACAGCTGATATTATGCTTATGTGAATCAATAACACTGGGCTCTTTAAAATTAGCCTGTAGTTCACTGTTGTGTTCAATATTCCTAAATTCCTGAGAGCAAAAGAGGTAACTGGACTTGCAGCAGATGTCCAATTTTATATATGCCTTATCAGTGAGTTAGTTGGGGCAATTAATCATAGAATGGTAAGGTTGGAAGGGACCTCAAGGATCATCTAGTTCCAACCCCCTGCCATAGGCAGGGACACCTCCCACTAGTACAGGTTACTCAAGGCCTCCTCCAACCTGGCCTTGAACACCTCCAGGGAGGGAGCAGCCACAACCTCCCTGGGCAACCTGTTCCAGTGCCTCACTACCCTCGATGGAAATAATGAGGCAGGAATTACAAAATATGTAGTTATTTTATTTCCAAAAAAACCCACCTGCAAACTATATACGTACTAGTTAAATTTGGGTTCTAATTCAGTCAGGAAAGCCTTCTCGAGGATGCTTATGGGCAATTCATTCATTTAGGAAAATCAGAAAATTGGAAAAGTTTAGCTACAAAGTGGCTTTGCCCCACATACAAATAAAATGCATCCTGGAGCCCTAGGGAACATCTGTGATACTCACAGCAGTGGAGTTTCAAGATAGTCCCTGGCTCCTTTGCAGCATTGTTGGAACTTCTCAGCGTCTTGATAGCTGTTGAGAGGCTTCTAGATCTTCCCAGGCTCAGCAGGGTCCTAGGAAAGAGGCAGACAATCTCTGATCCAATCCTGGTTCCTCTCGGCAGAGACGTTTGCAGAGGTGCAGAAAGCACAATGTCAGTGGCACTCATCACCACATTGTGAGGCACTCAGTGCCTTCTCCTGGTAAACTTGAAGCACTTAAATTTCCAGGTAGTTCAAGCCCAAAACATAAGCTGATCTGAAGCACAAGGCAGAGCAGGACATGCTGTCCAAGCCCACAGCAGTGAGGCAGAGCACATCGTCTGAACAAAGCAAAACGCAGAGCAGAGCGCAGAGTGGAGCAGAGCGCGGAGCAGAGCGCGGAGCAGAGCGCGGAGCAGAGCGCGGAGCAGAGCGCGGAGCAGAGCGCGGAGCAGAGCGCGGAGCAGAGCAGAGCGCGGAGCAGAGCAGAGCAATGAAGCAGAGACAGCACAACTGCTTGCAGTTTAGCTCAATTTATATTATTTGCCTGAGTGTAATGGCTCCTTTGGCTACAGAAATTCACCAATCAAAATGGCATTTGCAAAACTGACCATATTAGGTGAAAACAGAGCTTGCTTACCCTTATTTGGACAAGACACTAACAACTACCTAAACACCTGTGGGTACCTGTTCATCACTTTGCAGGGGGCACAACGGCCCAAGCCTTTGTTTTCCTTCAGCCCTTGCTTCCCTCATCAGCAGAAGGGTGGGGCAAGACAGGACATCTAATAGGCCTGTTAGCCTTCCAGGACAATCAGTTACACAGATTTACTGGACAATAAAGGATTGCTTGTTCTCTGCATTAGTGCTGCAATCTGTATCATTTTACCAACCCTTATTTGACATTGTCCTTCCTGGTGAGTGTAAAATAAAAGCATTTTACATATCGTATAGTAAGAGCCAGCACAAGGAGGATTGTATCGATTTATACTCCTTGGAATAAAAGACTCTAAAATTCATAGCATGAATGACAATGAGTCTGTGATACTATTTCTGGTTAAGAAAATACAATTCATCAATCACCTTTTGTATTGCTGGCACAGGTTTAGCAGCATGTTGCAGTGAAGTATATAACGGTTTCTATGTTTGACAACCTTTCCTGTAGACTTACATTTTGAACAGATGGTTGCTTGATTTTCACACCTGAAATCTGAGCCCGTCTAATACTAATTCCAAAAGGACTCAGGAAACCACACAGTAAGAGATACATTTCAAATTATTAATGTTGGCAACATTATGAGTATGTGTAGGTTTAATATTTTTACTTTACTTGCTTTGGAACAGGGATTTCCTCTGTAGGAGTTTTGTGAAATTCTTCCAGTCTTAGGAAGATAGATAAATAGAGGAAGGTTTAATCCACTTCCCCAGTTATGGCAAGACCTAGACATGTGGGCTGGGAACAGAAAGCAGAATCTCAGAATCTTATTTCACAGGGGGGAAAATATAATTATCAAATTCTAACTTAGTCACAAGCATATTGTAAAACTCAATTAGATGATGAAGATGCAGTGCTTTACCTAAGTATTCTTTTATTTTATTAGTGTTTAAATCTACAGACACATGAACATGTTGTGTTTAAACAAAGCTTTGTATACACATCTCAGGACACCATTAGAAATTTCAGGATTATAAATATCAAGAAAATACTTTGCAGTTGTAATGTTGCAGGCTGGCTCTCTGACCTTGCTGTATCCCTTTGCAGTACAACATTCAGGAGGCAGTGAAGCTTAATGCCATGCTACACTCACACAGCTTCCTATCATACTTTATGCTGTGGGTACCCAGCAGACACATCAGTGCTTCTTAATAGACCCAAATCAATCTGATCATCTGGGACTCAATTGCATATCTGGTCAAAAGGTCCTGACTTCATGCCCAGTCATAGGAATAGGGTTCACGAAGTGCTGGGTTAGCTCTCCACATACCCACAAGGGCCAGACACGTACTTCATTTCAGCTCCCCACTGCCTGAACACAGCCATGCTGCCTCTGAGCCTGACCCTATAAATGTTCATTTTAAACACAACAGATTGCACTTAGAAACTCCACTGTGCTTTATCCACACTGCACTGTTAGCTCAAGTCTCTTACCTTCTCTAGAACATACTGAACTTATGGCTTATGGAATTGATTACCAGACTGCAATTATTCACTCATTCTTTCACCCAAGGTACAAAACCAAATTAAGTTCTTATTGTCTGTATACGTAATTCTTTATTCTTTTATCCTTCCTTACCAGCTTTGCTCTATTTCAACAATCATAAATTTTCATCAGAGACACAAATGAAAGGTATTTTTTCTTAATTGCAGAGCCACATGAACATGTTTAACTGTTTGGGCTGAGTTTTATCTTTACAATTTAGGGTCATCTGTCTCTGCTACAGATGGCTGTACTGGGCAGGAGAGCACTAATTCATGTTCTGCCCCTAAATTTGCTACAGCTTCCATTGAAGCCTTTAGGCTATCATGATTTGTTATCATGAAATAACTAGTTATCATCAATTTACTTGGTGGATTCTGAGGGGAAGCCTGGGAATTCCTAGAAATCAGTTCTGGAAATCATATGAAACACTCACAGTAGCATTCTTATAAGCCAGCAAGGCTTGTAAGCAGTAGAATTACAGCCTATCCAACCAAAACAGAGCTTTGCTTTTTAAATACCTATGCATCTTCTATTTACCTTTATTTTTGTCTTATGCACAAGATGTGTGTCATAAAATCAGTTGGCTGCAGTCCTCCTGAGCTCCTGCATGGTAGTTCATGAAAAAATCTCTAAGTAGTAGAGACTTTTATTTATGTGAGTACCACACCAATCCTTAGAATTAAGAGGTTTTCAGGGGGAAAAAAGGACATGGTATTTAGATTCCTGGCAAATAAAATTCCTATCCTGTGGTTCACAGGTGCTTTCAGTAGCCTTCTCTAGCTCTCAGTGCCTTTTGTTTTTAAATAGAAGTAGGCAACCTTATTTGTCCCACTGATACCTTGTTTGTAAAATTAAGATCTGTAAAATATTATCCATATCATAAACACTCTAAAGAGTTTTTTCAGTGATTCCTGTGTAACTGGGATATGTGATTTAGTTAGACCTTACATGAAATACTGACTTGTGATCTGCAGTGAATTAAGAAACAAGTCTGTTTTCTGCAAGTTCGTTCAGTCAGGAAGACAGACAAACTGTGAGTCCCACAAATTATTTTAGTGCAAGTAATAACTTCATAAATACATTCAATAATTCTGAAACTGTCCCATTTACCTAGGAGTTCTTTACTAATCTTACTAATTACAGAAATGTAATTAGTACTATAGGAATACTCTAATGGAAGCATTCAGAGCTTTGTATATACTTGTGCACTGCAGCATGCTCTGTTATAGGGAAAGAACATTATATGACATATTTTCACATGACTATACATTTATATAATTCATTGTGTAGCTTCATATACATTCAATGCAGGTGTTCTATTCATCACAGTACAGTTTAAAAAGGTAATTCTTTCTGCAAGGTTTGGTTCACAGGATTGCAGATTTAATTTTTCTGAGAACCTGCTGGGGGCACCAACACACACTCATAAAAAAAACAAAATCATAAAATTAGGCAAATAAAACAAGAAAGACAAATCTAATAATTTATTTATGTGATAAAAATGACACAGTACACTTCAGATTATATATCATATTCTTAGTTTCTTTTCAAAGCTTTGAAAGTGCACCATACCATGAGTTTGCTTGCAAAGTTATACAGGCAAATAATTCACACCAAATGTCTGAAGTGCAAGCTCAATGTAGAACAGGCAGCCCTAATAATGCATTCTGGATGAGAAGAAAGGAGGGAGCCAATTGGTAAGTGGAGAAAGAAACCACTGTGGCTGTGGGCTGTGTCTTAGCTGGTATAGGCAGGTGGTATTTGTTGGTTAAAAACTAGACTGTTGAGTTGTGTAACAGGAAACTCAGCAATAGCAGCCTTGAAGTCAAATAGCAATTATGAGGTGTGGCTTTATATGTGTAGAAACGACAGAAGGACACCTGGATATGTTAAAAGTACACAACAGTAGCGTAAAAGCAATAAATACTTAGCTGGAAGCATGCTGGTTTTGGTTTTTTCATATATAAGTCATATTGTTTCTAGAGAGAAGTTACACAAATCTGAAAGCTGTGAGTGGAGACTGTACAGTGTACAGTGAATCTTTACAGAGATGCTCTGATGTCTTCAGCATTGTTTGATTTTTCTAATAGAAGAAAGACTCCACATCTCAGATTCTTTCTTGCCCCCTGAAAGTAGCAACATTCATGCTTGATGGCAGCTTTTAAATTATCATGAAATGCCCACTTTTCTAATGCTTCTTTATTGGTGGAAAGATAGGAAAGATAGATAAGCAAAAACTAAGAGGAAAAACATGTGAGAGGTTGACACAAAAAGAGGCTAAAAGGTGAACATCAGCCTGGAAATAAAAGATTTCTGAATCAGAAGTTCATTGACTCCAAGTTTGAACAGGATCCGAATTTCCCAAGGACCATGGAGGAGACTCTGATTCAGAAAAATCCATGCTGATAAACTAGAAATGGGGGAGTACCACTGGGGAAGTAAGAAGAGACAAAGCCCTTTAGACACTGAGCAGAAGTTTGGCTTCTAGGAACAACAAAGAAATTCAGTGAAGAAGCACGGCCTCGTTGACCTAATGGCTCATCAAATATCTGCTATTTGGAAGAATTCCTGAAAAGGGAAATAAAAGTGAGAAAGTATTGCACAGCTGTTGGCAGCTTGTATTATCCTCCCACAGCCACAACTTGCTCCTGACAAGGCAGGAATTCATTCCACATTAGCATCTTTTGACATTTTGATTTTTGTGTTCTTGTTCAATTTCTACTCAATCTAACTTATTCCATGATTCACTTTTACTGTTTGTTGTTTTTTTTTTTTTAACTTCAAGTTAAATTTCCTACACTTCAGTTTGTGCTTGATGTCTCTTCTCATCTCTAGGCATCCCTGAGAAGAGTCTGGCTTCGTCTTCCTGATTCCACCACCTATTAAGTATTTATTAATGTTGATAAGATCCACCTGAATATTCTCTTCTCCAGGCTAACCAGTCCCAGCACTCTCCACCTCTCCACATATGTCAGTTGATCTAGTCCTTTAATCATTTTCATTGCCCTTTCCTGACCGTCAGTACTGGCCATCTTTCCTTACTGCATATGACTATTTCCTCCAGTTGAGAGACACAAAAATGAACCTACTGGGTATCTCAGAAGGCTAGGATGGAAGAGGAGCTCTAGGGACAGTTCACTCCTGGATTCCCTGTGATCATTTTACTTCACAGCAGCGTGGGAATAGGCTAGATCTCAGTACAGCCCACCAATGTTACCCTCAGGTGACCTTCATGGCATGCTTCCAGCCCTCACTGGCTTGTCAGAACATCCAAGAGCCTTCATGTTGTCATAATCCCCAGGGATGATTATGTGTGAGAACTACAGCATGAGGGCTAAGCAAAAATCATTAAGTCACTCTTAGACATTTTTCAGAAGCATCTTCTCCTTTACCTCAGCAGTGCTCTGAAAAGGGAAGTTAATACAAGGACCTTCATTTGCTCTCCACAGTAATTTAGGCCCTCAAAATAGCAGTAGTTTGCCATTTGGCTACCTTTGCCAAAACAGTTTCTTAACAATGTAATGTAAAGGTTTGGACAGTTTTGTTATGTTTGTGCCTGCCTTTCACAGAACCTAGTATATATTCTAGGGTGAAATGAGTTTGGAATAGAGGTACAGGTACCACACGTTTCTTTCTATTGCAGCATGATCCCAGGAAAACTTGAAAAAGCAGAGTGCTGATTCAACACTATTGTCGCTTAGGAGATTTCTAGATTTTCAGCTAAAGGTTTTGAGTTTTGAGGAATGTACACAGTATAAGCACACATTGTCTCTGACTAACCCGTCTTACTGCATTTTGGCAGAGGAACTTATTTATTCCAGGATTTCTCCTCTCTGGAAGAGATGAGGTTACAGTATCCTCTGTTAAGAATGTATTACAGAAATCCACACAAAATGTCTCATTTAATATTTGCTAGCAAAGAAACCAAGGAAATATGCAAATTGTACAACTTTCATTATTCAAGGCATTTTGGGGTTTGCCCTCAATAAGCCAAGAAATATTATGTCATCTTATTATAATCTTGTAAAGCACTTCAATATTTGAAACTAAGCCATGGAAAGAAGACTAGGCCACCGTCCAATTACAGCAATATATGTCTTGAAGTAAAAATATTTCAACAGATATTATAAAAGATTTCATTTCCATTGTACAGTAGAAGCGTATCAGCTGTACTTCAAATGCTTCCTATCCATGCCAAAGGAATACTATGAAGAGAAAATATATTTAATGTGCTTTTCCTTTGAGTTTACCCTATGTGGATATGGAAAGTGTCTTTTCAGTAAGAAAAAAAGGCACAAATTGTGATCGCTTCACATTTCATGTTTGCCCTACAGCTGCCATTGTGAGCAGTATGGAAATCAAGTCCTGGCTCTTGATTTCTAGCCTAGTATAGGGAAGAAAGGAAAGGAGGGACAACATGGTGCAGTGCTATGCTCCTAAGAAACCTGAATGTGCACAAGTCCGTGGGGCCTGATGAGATCCACCCACGGGTCCTGAGGGAACTGGCAGATGAAGTTGCCAAACCACTGTCCATCATATTTGAAAAGTCATGGCAGACTGGTGAAGTTCCTGCTGAGTGGAGAAGGGCAAACATAACACCCATCTTCAAGAAGGGAAAAAAGGATGACCCTGGAAACTACAGACCAGTCAGCCTCACCTCTGTGCCTGGCAAGATCATGGAGCAGATCCTGCTGAAAGCTCTTCTAAGGCAAATGGAAAACAAAGCAGAGGTGATTGGTGGTAACCAGCAATGGCTTCACCAAGGGCAGATCTTGCCTGACTAATTTAGTGCCTTTTTATGAAGAAGTCACAGCGACAGTGGACAAGGGAAAGGCAACTGATGTCATCTACCTGGACCTGA